>CAUYUJ010015702.1:226725-259225 GCA_963575745.1 Prorocentrum cordatum | reverse complement strand
ATGCGGGGGGCGCGGGGGGGCGGGGGGGGGGGGCGGATCGCGCGGAGGGCAGCTTCGGCGCGCGCGGGCGGGGCTGCAACGGGCTGTAAGCGGGGTGGCATATGGGGGGGCTGTTACACCATGTGGGGTACGATGCACGATGTAGAATGTCAATCACACGTTGTCATTGCGCTCCTGACTGGCGGTCCCTGAGGCCCTCTCCTGGTCTCCTTTCGCCACCACTCCTCCCGCGTCCTGACCCGCTCGGGCCTCAGAGGACTTTGTTGCGGCAACATGCCACATGCTTGTGTTACCTGCGCAGTTCATAACATCCGATTCCAGGCCTGCCCCTGCCGCGGGCGGCTCCAACGAGCAGCGGCCCAACCCACGTAAGGGAAACAGACGCGGCTTGCCAACCAAGTCCACTCAGCACTGTTGGTAGTCCACTATTGATGAGCATAAATAAGGATGTCTCGGGTTCAACGTCACGGTCTAAACTTCATGGCGTCCGCAGCCTCTTTAACTTTGGTGGCCCGACTTCAGAGCGCGCCATGGCGTCGGCCCCGGCCAAGTAGCGCAAACGCGGCGCGGCACTTCGCCCTTCGTGCTGCAAGAAGAGCGATGCGCGAATATTCGCGCCTCAAAGCTCGAGAGGGAGCAGGAGGGGCGATGAGGAAGGACCAGGGCTGAGTGACACACAAGACCTCTCGCACGCAAGGCTGTCCACGAGGAAGGGCATGGCGACGTGGAGTGGAGTGGAGTGGAGTGAACGCCATGGCGATGTCATACGGATAGGAGGAATTACCTCACAGCCTTCGCAGCCTTTGCTGTCAGCTGGCGGTGAATAAGAGTCTTGAGCCACAGTCCCTGCTGCAAATTCCGAAGGTGGAGCAGAACCATACTCTCAGAGATTGAAGTATGTGACCATCTCCAAGACGGTACAAAAAAACGTGTGCTTCCCTCCGTTCAACAAGTGTGGCAGCAGTGACAAACCCGCGACAACGAAGACAGGATCGCCTGTCCGCGCCGAAGGTGTGGGCTGTCTCGAAGATCGTGCGGGAGGTGAGCGAGGGAGGGGGAGGGAGAGGAGGCCCCGCCTGTGATGAAGCCGCGGTCGGGGATGTGGTCGGTTCAGCCTGCAAGAGAGGAGGAGGAAGAGGGAGAACGGAAGGAGGAGAGAGGAAGGAGCAAGTAGGGGGGGGAAAGAAAAGCAGCAGGGAAGGGGGAGGAGGAGAAGCAGGGGGAGGAGGAGGGGGAGGGGGAGGAGGAGGAGGAGGAGGAGGAGGAGGAGGAGGAGGAGGAGGAGTAGGAGGAGGACGAGGAGGAGGAGGAGGAGGAGGAAAGGAGGAGGAGGAGGAGGAGGAGGAGGAGGAGTGACGAGGAGGAGGAGGAGGAGAGAGGAGGAGGAGGAGGAGGAGGAGGTGGAGGAGCAGAAGGAGGAGACGGAGGAGCGCGGAAGAGCACGAGGAGGAGGAGGCGGGGGGAGGAGAAGGAGGAGGAGGAGGAGGCGGAGGAGGAGAAGGAGGAGGAGGAGGGGGAAGGAGGGGGAATGAGGAGGAGGAGGAGGAGGAGGAGGAGGAGTTGGAGGGGCAGGGAGAAGACCGAAGGGGGAGAGGAGGGAGGACAATCACGTCGGCTCCCCAAAATCGGAATCTGCTCCGCCTTGACCTGCACTTCAGAGCATCGTTTGGAAGCCAACCGTGGCCAGGAGCTGCCCCCGTAGAGGCCAACAAAAGCAAGAGAGCGGGCCAGAACCTCGGCCTTCGAACTTCGACCCGCAAGGGCGGCGGCGGGAACGGCGTCGGCGGCGGCTGCGCCAGTATTGGCGACAAGGCGATGCCGGGGGGACACACAGGTGGGGGTCGGGTTTGAGGAAACTCGTTGTGAAGGGTCCCTGTGGGAAGGAAGTGTGAGCATCCAGCTGGGTTCGTCCCCTGACCCCCACCTTGGGACACCCCCCGCTCCACGAACCCCCGACGATGCTGTGAGGGGAACGATAGGGCGGGACCAGGGGGGGAACACCGACCTGGAATCGGCGATGCATCGACGATAGGTTGGCGATGGGGCCATGATAGCCGCTGCGCACGCTCCTGGCTGGGGCCCTGGGGCCTCTCCGCTGCGCACGGGTCCCCCCCTCCCTGGGCCTCTCCCGGCGGCCGTTCGGGGCGATCCCGGCTTCCCTGGAGCGCCCTCGGCGAGGCGCAGCTGCTGGTAGGCATCCCGGGCCTGGAGGACCGCCGAGAACCAACGGACGCGCCCGGAGACCTCGGGCCGCGAACCTCCGATGCCTCCACCAGCCTCTCCCCGGCGCTGCCCGTGACGGGCGATGCCGGCCGCCCGCAGGAGGCCTCCGCGGACGGCCTCGCGGGCGCAGTGGCCGCCCTCGCGGAGGTCGGCGGCGAGTCGTCAGAGTCGGCCTGTCCGCGGGCTCTGCCGGGGGAGGTCGAGGGAGCGGCGTCTGAAGGGGGCCTGAAGATCGGCCGCGGGCGGAGATCTGATGGGGAGGGGGGGAGGGGGGGGAGGGGCAGGGAGAGGGGGGGGGGGAGAAGAGGGAGGAATGAAGAGAGGAGGGGGAGGTAAGGAGAGAGGAGAGGGAGGGAGGGAGAAGGCGGAGAAGAAGGGAAGAGGGGTCCCAAGGGGTGGTGGATTGAACAGGACTCGCCATGGTAAAGGAGAGGCCAACTTTGAGAAAGATGCGAGAGATGTCCAGCAGCGCGGCCATTCATAGCGCGGCCAGACACCAACACAGGAGAGTCTACGTAGCACCCCGCAGTTGCCGATAAGGGGGCGGCGGGGTCGTCAGCAGTCTGCCAGGGTCTGAAGAAGCCCGCCGCAGGCACCGTTTTTTTCGCACATTGCACAACGAGCCCGCCGCAGGCGCGGGGTGGGTCGTGGGTGTGTCGCAAGGTGGGTGGCGGACGGGTCGCAGGCGACGACGACGACGACGACGACGACGACGACGACGACGACAACAACAACGACAACAACAACAACAACAACAACAACAACAACAACAACAACAACAACAACAACGCCAACAACAACAACAACAACAACAACAACAACAACAACAATCATTTTACCCGAACGCTCAGTGTTCTCCCCAGTGCCAGGGTTTTCATGCGACGCCAGCCAATACCCCCACTTCGTGGGGGGGCAATGCAAGCTCTACCAAACATCCACACGACTCTCGGGAACCACCCACACCCAGCTTCCCGCCCTATGACGTCAGGACACTTCACTTCGTGGCGCGCGGACGATCGTGGATACTACACTGGCGTGGAGTACACACCCGCAGAGGTTAATCACTTGTTTGGGCCCCGCATGTGCCCCGCATCGTGCATTTGTTGCGCATGATATGAGAGCAAGACAGAGAGAGAGAGAGAGAGCAAGACAGAGAGAGAGAGAGAGAGAGAGCAAGACAGAGAGCCAGAGGAGAGCTACGGTGCGATTCGTGTGATTTTATGATGCGCGGTGCTAAAATTCTTAAAAACCCAATGATTTTTGGAGATTTCGGCGTGCGCGCGCGAAGAAAAAACGAATGTGTCCCGCATGGTATTATTTGACAGGGATGATGGCCCTGGCAGGTGCGCAAACGTTGTCGCAGAAGTTCGAAAAAGTTGCTCGCAAAAGCCCGTTTGACAGAATTGTTTAAAAAGTGTTGGTTTTCCTACGAATCCGCAAGAGCGCGCGGAAGAACATTTTGACAATTTTTTCTTAAAAAACCATTGGGTTTTTGATGTTTTTATGTTAAAATCGCTACGAAACCTAAGGTTTTGGAAGGATTTCGTCTTGCGCGCACGAATGTCCACTTTACCTTATTTTTTGCAAGGAGATTCTTGCAATTTGATCAAGTAAGAACAAGAATTTTCATTTTATAGTGTTTTTTGCAAGGGAAAACGGAGTACAACAAAACAACCGGATCCGGTAATAATTCACTTTTCTGAAGCTTTCGCTAAAAAATGATGAAAATGTAGCTGCGGCCTAGGTTTTGGAGGGGGGTCGCGCACCAGGGGTCCCAACAATAATTATTCTTTAGAAGTAATAATGTTCAACAACAACAACAACAATTACTAGACGTGGGGACACTCCGTTCTCACCAGTGCCAGGGTTTTCATAGGAGGCGGGCAATACCCCCACTTTGTGGGGGGGCCGGTTCAAGCTCTACCAAGTTTCCAAACGACTCTTCGCCACCACCCACACCCAGCTTCCCGCCCTATGACGTTCGGACACTTCACTTCGTGGCCTGCGGACGACCTTGGCTACTGCACTGGCGCATGGGTGCAGTGACTTGTTGTGGTAACATTTTGTGGAAGCTAGCTTACTATACGACTTTTCCCCCTGTTCCAACACTGGACACCTGTACCGTTTTCCGACGTTTTTCCGTTTCTGTACCACACAAGCGTTTCTGTACCACACACACGTGCTAAAATTCCTAAGAAACCCAATGATTTTTGAAGATTTCGGCGTGCGCGCGCGAAGAAAAAACGAATGTGTCCCACATGGTATTATTTGACAGGGATGATGGCCCTGGCAGGCGCGCAACCTTTGTTGCAGAAGTTCGAAGCACGTGAAAAAGTTGCTCGCAAGAGCCCGTTTGACAGAAATGTTGAAAAAGTATTGGGTTTCCTAAGAAATCCGCAAGAGCGCGCGGGGTGAATTTTTGAAACCCTTTTTTTGAAAAACCATTGGGTTTTTCATGTTTTTATGTGAAAATCGCTACGAAGACTAAGGTTTTGGAAGGATTTCGTCTTGCGCGCGCGAATGTGCACTTCGTGTCATTTTTTGCAAGGGATTCTTGAAGTTTGGTCATGTTAGAACAAGAAATGTCCACTTTGCCTTATTTTTTGCAAGGGAAAACGGGGGACAACAAAACAACCGGATCTGGATGACATCGTTTTACCTGAGACTTCCTCACGAAAATGATGAAAATGAGGCTGCGGCCTAGGCGCGGCGGGGGGGGCGTGCACCAGGGGGCCCAACAATAATTATTCTTTAGAAGTAATAATGTTCAACAACAACAACAACAACAACAACAACAACAATCACTTTACCCGAACGCTCAGTGTTCTCACCAGTGCCAGGGTTTTCATGCGACGCCAGCCAATACCCCCACTTTGTGGGGGGGCAATGCAAGCTCTACCAAATATCCACACGACTCTTCGCCACCACCCACACCCAGCTTCCCGCCCTATGACGTTCGGACACTTCACTTCGTGGCCTGCGGACGACCGTGGCTACTACACTGGCGTGGAGTACACACCCACAGAAGTTGTTAAGCCTACGTTCGTACACCCACAGAAGTTGTTAAGCCTTGTTAACCCACAGAAGTTGTTAAGCCTTCCACAGAACATCTTTTATGATGCGCGGTGCTAAAATTCTTAAGAACCCAATGGTTTTTGGAGATTTCGGCGTGCGCGCGCAAAAAACGAATGTGTCCCGCATGGTATTATTTGACAGGGATGATGGCCCTGGCAGGTGCGCAACCGTTGTCGCAGAAGTTCGAAAAAGTTGCTCGCAAAAGCCCGTTTGACAGAAATGTTTAAAAAGTGTTGGTTTTCCTACGAATCCGCAAGAGCGCGCGGGATGAGATTTTGACATTTTTTTGTTGAAAAACCATTGGTTTTTTGATGTTTTATGTTAAAATCGCTCCGAACACTAAGCTTTTGGAAGGATTTCGTCTTGCGCGCGCGAATGTCCACTTTACCTTATTTTTTGCAAGGGATTCTTGAAATTTGATTATATTAGAACAAGAAATGTCATTTTATAGTGTTTTTTGCAAGGGAAAACGGATTACAACAAAACAACCGGATCTGGACCCCATCCACTTTTCTGAAGCTTTCGCGAAAAAATGATGAAAATGTAGCTGCGGCCTAGGCGCGGCGGGGGGGCCGTGCACCAGGGGTCCCAACAATAATTATTCTTTAGAATTAATAATGTTCAACAACAACAACAACGCCAACAACAACAACAACAACAACAACAAGTTTAAGAATGTTCGCTCTGATATGCTGATCTGCTCAAGTGCCACTCAACACGTAGATCCCAAACCCTCGATACCCGCCCTCTTCGTCTTTGATCGTACCCCCTTGGGGATATATATATATATATATATATATATATGTGTGTGTGTGTGTGCAGCCCCTACGGCAGAGGAAGACAAGACGGATGGAAGGAAGCAACAATGAGGAGGATGGAACACGAAAGAGAATGGCAGGAGGGGGGGCTAGGAGCAGAAAGCACGTGGCAGAGCCAGGCGGGAGGATCGGGCGGGTAGACCCTGACGATCGGGTCGGGAAGGAAGGCCCAGGCGGCCAGGTCGAGCAGGCGGGTTGCAGAAGCGTGCGTCCTGCATTAATCACCAAGAAGTCTCTAGCGATATCGCAATTCGGAAACACATCATGAGGAAATCAACAGATTCCTGAATGTCGAGGGCGCGGCGTCTGAATCAATTGCAAGGACGGCCCACGCGAGAGCGCGATCCCTGCGTACATATTTGCTTATATAATTACGTCTACATATATATATATATATATATATAAATATACACGAATGAATAGTGTGAAAACGTTCTGCGCCAGAGCGCGATATGGGAATCCATTGTGAGGAAGTATCAGGCGGGAAACGCTGTTGCTGCAAACAGGAGGCCAACAACACAGTTTGGTGACACCTCACTTTCCCTTTGCAAAGGAAGAGTGCGAGGCCCGAGAGAAGCACTTCAGATGAACACTATATTGGTTACCAGAGTGGCGATCAACAATGCTCGTACCCCCCTGGTGATAGATCTGCTTAGCGTGCCGCGTGTAACAGGTGCAGCCCCCAAGCCAAGGGAAAGCAAGACGGATGGAAGGGGTAGGGACAAGGATGAAGCACGGGATTCGAAGGAGGGGAGTTAGGAGCAGAAAACACGTGGCAAAACCAGACGATCGCTCGGGAAAACCCTAACGGGCGGGTCGGAAGGCTGGCCCAAGCGGCCAGGTCGAGAAGGCAGGTTTCTGAAGTGCGAGTGCTGCATGAATCGCGAAGAGGACTCGAGCGATAGCGCGATTCCCAAGTGAATCGCGAGAAAACTAATAGCGTCGAGGGCGCGGCGTTTGAATACATTGCGAGGAAGTCCCACACGAGAGCGCGATTTCTGCATAAACTGTCTGGAAAGCGCGATCTCTCAATACATTGCCAGGACGTATCAATCAGGAGTCATTCGTTGTTGTTGTTGTTGCACTTGTTGCTGGTGTAATGGAGCTCTCACTTCTAAAAGACGTGGTTGATCCCCCCTCCTGGGTAACCGTTATCTTTTTTCAACTAAAATGTTTCTCCCTGGGCTCGCACCCTGTTTTCTACACGGGAAAGTGAGGTGTCACCAAACTCTGTTGCTGGCCCCCAGCCTACGACAACAGCGGCTCACGCCTGATACTTCGTATATCCCAAACCCTCGCTACCCGCCCTCTTCGTCTTCGATCGTAACCCACCTGGGGGTTTTATCTTCCCTACCTGCCGCGTGAAGCTGGGGTAGCCGCTAAAGCAGAGGAAGGGAGAAGGGAAGAGACAAGGGGGAGAGAGAGAGGGATGGAGCACGAGAGAGACTTGAAGGAGGAGGTCTACGAGAAAGCGCACAAGCGGCTGAACCAGACGGGCGTGCCGGGCGGGGGGACCCTCGCGGGCAGGACGGGCGGGCAATAAATGCTGATGAAGTAACTCGCGAGAGCGCGATTCCTACATACAAACTGAGGAGGTCCCGCGCTCGAGCGCGAATTTAAAATAAATTGTGAGGAAGTATCAGGCGGAAGCTGCTGCTGTTGAAAAAATCGGTGGCCAACAACACACTTTGAGAACCACAATCGTGGAAGTGTGTCGGCGGCTGGCTGGTGGTCCCTGCCTCTGGTGGGCCTCTCCTAAGGCTCCCTTGGCCCTTGGTACGTCTCAAGACCACCGGCTTGGGGCCGCCTTGAACCGATCCTAGGAGCCAGGGCAAGGGCAACTGTGACCCCCAAAATAGATTACCTCAGGCGAGGCGGCATAGCCTTGGACGATGCCCGGGCCAGGACCTGGGCAAGCGTTCTCCGTCGGATCATCCTCATCATCCACCTCAGCGTCAAACTTCTCCTCCTCGGACCGCTACTAGAACTCTTTCCGAGAATGTGTCAGGGAGGGGTGGAATACGATCTCAAACGTCTTCGAAGCAGTCCTGGGTGGGCATCCAAGGTGAAACTGCAATACCTTATTATACCAACCAGCACCTAGGCAGCCGTGACCCCAAACATTAGCTCCAGCGTGCCAGTGGCGGTCCTGGATCGAGCCCCGAGATGCCTGTCATGAGGCATCTTAGGAGCTGTTTTTATGCCTCTTGGCGACTCTTGGGGGCCTCTTTGGGACTCACTGTGAGCCTTCCTGGGTCTGGTTCCGGGCATCCTGGAGCCCTACTCGGGGCCTCTTGGGGGGCGTCCTTTGGACGTGCTGGCGGTCTCGGGAGTCCCCGTGGGGCGGGAGGACTCGACTTGTCGACTCGAGTTCCACTCCTCGGGCCCCTCGTGAGGCTCCTCCTGGGGCCCTCTTGGGCGCCTCTGGGAACGCACAGCGGGGGCCGATCCATAATAAACCTTCCACAAGAAACCCAACCCTGAGACACCAGGACGTCCATTGATATTTGGTGTGGAAACGACACGCTTTCCATCGCAAAAACGTCGAAACCCAAGAAACCCAGGGCACCCTGGCGGCAGGGTGTTTCTTGGCATGGGTTTCCACTGTAATGAGGCCCTATTGGGCCGTCTTGGGGCCCTCTTGGACCACCAGGGGGCGATCTTTAGGCCTCGTGGGTTTGGGGGGCTTCATGGAGCCGTCATAGGGCGTGATGGGCTGTCCTGGAGGTGTCTGGGGCAAGTCGTGGCGTCCTCTTATGCGTCTCTGAGCGCCGCGCTGAGCCCGTCATACGGCCATCTTCACCCGTATCGAGGCCGCGATGCCATCCCCTGGAGGCCGAAGACCCGGACCACGAGGGCCAAATTCAGTTAATGGGGGGATGAGAGTCCCTAAGAGCTTGACGACTTTTCGTCAATCGACTTGTGGGGATCAAGACAAATAAATCAAGGTGAACGCAGATGAATCGAGGTAAATACACACAAATCTGGGCAATCCGGGTAAACCCAGAGATCTCCAGGGAAACTTGGATCAAGCCTTTGGAGCAAGGCGGTGCTGCACCAAGCCAAACTCTGCAGGCAGGTTCTAACTCGGTGGCAAGAACATGTAGTCTGAATCGTCCCCCCCAACAGCTCACCCCAACGACAGGTATTCGCGGATGAGAGTCCTCGTCATCTCTGAGGGCCTGTGCCACCTGCGCCGAAGGGAGGATGGGCAAGAGAACAGCAGGAGCAGGAGGCTCACTCTGGTCTCGCCGCGGACAGGGTTACTCTCTCTCTCTCTCTCGAGGGCCACTACTGTATGCTTGTCTCTTTGCCTGTCTTGTTCTGCATCCGTCCGCGGCCGAATTTGCTTGTTACCACGCATAGGTCGGCGATGTTTTGCACCAGTTCAGCACGCAGTAGCTTGGCTCCTGATGTCCGAGCGACGCTAAAGCACGAGGCCCAGGAAACTCACCCCCCCGCGCCCCCACCCCCGCAACGCAGGAGCGCGCCCCCCCCCGCGCCCCCCCCCGCAAGGCAGGAGAAGGTCACCACTGACGGAGAGGGGGGCGGCGCCGCCGCCGCCTGAGACCAGGCTCCTCCCCGACCCCGTCCCTGACCCGAGAGAGAGAACAGGAGAAAGGGGGCAGAGAAAGAGGAGGGGAACCGACAAGAGAAGAGCACTTGCGAGCCAAGGGTTCGACGTGTTGCTGATCGGACAGCTGCACGCAGCTGGGGAGCATGGACGGAAGAGATTGGAAACTGGCTCTGTGAACGCTGTGAGAAGCGCCTCACAGCGGCCCTGCGGGGGGATTCCACTGGCCTGCAGAGGGACCACACCACGGGGAGAATGGCCCGGGAGATGAGGACGAGATGATGAGGGGATAGGATTAGGTCGGGCACGTCCTCCCACAGACGGACTCTGGACGAACAATGGAGAGGAACAACATGCTCTATATATACATACATACATCCATACAGACAGACATACAGACATACAGACAGACAGACAGACCGGCAGACAGACATACACACATACATACATACATGCATACATACATACATACATACATACACACATATACACATACATACATACATACATACATACATACATACATGCATGCATGCATGCATGCATGCATGCATACATCCATATATACATACATACATACATATATACATACATACATACATGCATGCATTTATACATACATACATACATACATACATACATACATACATACATACATACATACATACATACATACACACATACATACATACATACATACATACATACATACAATACAATACAATACAATATAATACAATACAATACAATACAATACAATACAATACACCACAACACAATACGATACGATACGACACGATACGATACGATACGATACGATACGATACAATACAATACAATACAACACAATACAATACAATGAATGCATGCATGCATACATACAGACAGACAGACAGACAGACATGCATACATGCATACATGGATACATGCATGCATGCATACATGCATACATGCATGCATGCATGCATACATGCATACATGCATGCATGCATACATGCATACATGCATGCATGCATGCATACATACATCCATCCATCCATCCATACATACATACATACATACATACATACATACATACATACATACATACATACACACATACATACATGCACATACATACATACAAACACAAACCGTCAAACCTAGTCAAACAACTTCGCCCCCATACGATGTTCTGAGTATGCTTGAACACGCCTCCTGTAGAGGGACATGCCCGACTGAAGGACAGGAGGCGGAGGGGGTTCTGCTCGAGCAGCGCGCCCGCTCTGCGTCGCCAGAGCTCCCCGGGGTGCGAGCGCCCCCAGCGGCCAGCGACACCCGCGGCGCGAAGCAGAGGAGAAAATCGAGGGCGGCCCAGAGAGGGAGGAGGGAGGAGGGAGGGAGAGGGAGAGGAGGAGGGAGAGAGGGAGGAGGGAGGAGGGAGAGAGAGGAGGAGGGAGAGAGAGAGAGAGGAGGGAGGGAGCGCGTCAGAGAGTGAGGAGGGAGAGAGAGGAGGCCGCACAAACCTGACGTTCGCGGGCGGTTGGCGATGCTCCGCGCGCGTTCGGCGGAGGACGCGGCGCTCGAGCCGGCCAGACCTGCGGAGACGCCGCTGCGCCACTCCGAGCTGCGTCTGGCTGGCACTCCACTCGCCCGCGCCTTCAGGCACCGCCCCTGCACCGCCCTTGGAACAGGCGAAGGGGATTTCGGCAGAGACGCCCTCACGACTCGCTCCCAAACTGGCTGGCCACGGCACGAAACAAGGCTGCCGCTGGCGTGCTGCCCAGGGTCGAGGCGAGAGCGCCGCCAGCCTGGGCTCGACGGGCGACGCACGGCGTGCGCCTCGGCCGCGCGGGTGCCCCGTGGCTGCACCGCCATCCCAGATGCCCCGAGAGGCTCGGTGCTGGCCCGAGGCCCAGAAGGCGAGCCAGGGCCTGGGAGGCCAAGGGGGGGAGCGGAGGAAGAGGGGACGGACGGCCGAGCAGGAACGCTGGAGGGCTTCAAACGTGGCTGAATGGGGGCAGAACCGAGAGGGAGGGATCAGGGATCAGGGAATGGCTGCCTTGTGGCTTCAGCCTGCGAGAGCTGAAGAGGAAGGGATCAGGGTATTTGAACGGATTGATGCACGGCCGCGTCCAACGCCGAACAAAGGTTCGCTTTGGGTGTGGGGTCGTGCACGGGACATCTCCAAACCGTCGCTCGACTTCTAGCACTGCTCCTCTGAGGTCAAGCACGTAGCATCCGCGTCGAGTTTCATGGAGCCTCACGTTATTCAGTGTCATTGGGTTCTGATCCTTCCACACCCCTTCTGCTCTTCTGCACTCCACCCCACGCAGGCTCCTGCTCATCCTCCTCGCTCTTCTCCTCGCTCCCTTCTGCATGCTTGTCCTCCTCGCCCACACTCCTCCTCCAACCTCGCCCATTGCACCTCCGTACCCTGCTCCTCATCTGAGTATCGTTTAACCGATCCCCATCCCCAGCGGCGTGGCCTGGGCCCCACTGGCCGATTTAACCTCCCTAGATGGGGATACAGGTCGTTCCCTTCGGGTTTCGAGGGGTGTATCCCCAACTGGTGTGGTACTTTGGTGGGGGTCTCGAAGGGGATGGGGGATGGGGATGGGGATCGCTCAAACGATACTGATCATCCCTCCTGCCTCTCTATCTCAGATCCGTGCTCTGCCGAAGCACTCTCGCTCCCCAGCTCCCGAGCGTGTGTGCTCGCACGCCCACGCTGGAGGAGGTGCAACCAACTCACGCCTGACATCGTTAGCAAGTTAGTGTTGTCCAACCTCATTTTCCCCCCCTATTCCTGGTTCTGGAGGGGGGCGTTTCGCAGGTCTCTACAGCGTCCTAGTTGACCCGACATCACTCCAAGACGGCCCCAGATAGCCCAAGGTGGCCTTCGACATTGCACAAAACATCCCAAGATGGTTGAAGATAACTCCCGACATGCCTGCAATAGACCTCAACGCTGCTGTAAGACCACACAAAAAGGCCACGGAGCCTCCCAAGGCCCCCCCCCGAGACGCCAAAATCCTTCCCCAAGACCTGAGGGAAAAGTAGATCTTCCCCAAACAGCGCTTGCGCTTAGGAGTTCTTGCCTCTGTCCAAAAGAACAGGGCCGGTGGGGCGGTCTTGCGGCTATGCTGTCGCCGTCGCCGCCCCGTCGCTGCCTGGTCGCCGTCCGTCGGTTCGGCCGAGGCTGCGGTCTGGCGGCGGTGGCATTGTCGCCGTCGTTGCCCCGTCCCCGCCTCGTCGCCGCCCGTCGTCGATGTCTGTGCGGCGGTCTGGCGGCCATGTCGTCGCCGTCGCCGCCCCGCCGCTGTCCACATAAATGGCAGGCCACATCGACTGCACAACAGTTGTTGCGCACCACAGATAAACAAAGATAGGATCCACCACCCTCGTGGGCCTTGAGATACCCCTTTTCTGGGAATGTGCAAGTTACGTATGATCCTGCCCCATCGCTCATTCGCAACATGACCCCATACCACCCCAACCGATCAAAATTCGACCCCAAACCCTTCATCCCTGTCAAAGAATACTGCGCGCGCTCCCGCTTATCAAAAATCATTCATACTCAAAAAACGTACAATCAATTAGACAAAGTGCGCACGCGCGCAAGTCGCGCGAACGTCCCAAAACCCTTCCAAAACGAAATGTTTCATAAGGATTGCAAAACCGAGTGTCCGCAAAACAAACAATCGGTAGGACCCCACACGAAAACCTTTTGCCATTTCCTCCTCCCCCTGGCGGACATCATCTCCCCTCGCCCTCTGCACTGCCCTCTCTTCCTCCTTTTGTTTCTCTTCCTCCTTCTCCTCCTCCTCCCCCTCCTCCTCCTCCTGCTCCTGCTCCTCCTGCTCCTCCCCCTCTCGCGCCACCTCCTCCTCGTCGTCGCCCTCCCCCTATGCCCCTTCCCTCCTCATCCTCCTGCCTCTTCTCCATGTGCACCCCCCGTGCCCCCTGGTCGTGGCAAGCAACTCGATTTTCCTCGGCGCCGTCGCCGCGTCGGCCAGCACGCGCGCGTTTGCCGACGGCTAAATCGCGAAGCCGTCGGGGCAACCCTTCGGGCCAGGCCGCTGGGACAACCGCGCAGGCCGCAGGGGCGCGGGGGCCAGCCGTTGGGACAACCCCGCGGGCCTCCAGGTGCGCGCCGCGGCGCCCAGGCGGGCGGCAGCACGAAGCCCAGCTCTGCCGCGAGCTGCTCCGCCTCAGCCCTGGAATCCACCGCTCTGAACTCCTGGAGCGCCTTCCGCAGCGACGCCGGCGGCCCGCGCTCCAGGAGATCTCGCGGGGGCGGCCGCAGGATCAGCATGTTCCGCACGCACGCGGCGCGGTAGAACATGACGTAGAGGTGCAGCCACCACATCTCGCCCGACATGCCCGCGCGGCCAGCGTCCTCATCCCTGGCGCAGTCGACGGTGACGCCCTTGCGCAGCGTCTGGCCCTGCGACAGCGTGGAGGACAGGTAGGACGCATGCGTCAGGGTGAACCCCGAGCGGCGCACAGTGTGCGCCCCCGAGCTTTGCCACGTGAGCTCCTGCTCGCTGGGCCTGAACATGAGAAAGCTCCTCGCCCGCGCTTCGGCCTCGGCGTCGTCGGTAACGCCGTCGGCGCCCTGCTGCAGCACCTCGGCGACCTCCTTGTAGATCGGGGGCTCCTGGAAGCCGTGCACCTGCAGCCAGATTCCCTGCGGTAGGTAGCGGGGGCGGAAGAGCTGGCCCGGCGCGCAGTCCTCGTAGCCCCGCTCGTCGTCTGCGTGAAACTCGAAGGACACGATGGTGGCCCGTTGCTCCTGCACGAGCCCCAACTTCTTCTTCAGCTCCTCCTGCACGGCCGTGAACCGGACCTCCATGCCGACGTGTGCCGGTAAGACGCCGAGGATGTCCCCCGTTTTGTGCATGTTCGGGACGTTCAGGAGGCGCTGGCCTGCGTCTGCGTCTGGCCGCGCCTCCGGGCCAACCGATTGAAACCAGCACGGGCCAAACAAACAATTGCGTTTGTGCCCCCTTACCCACTAACACGCAGTGTTTTTTTGTGGGCGGCTGACGAAGGGTTACCACCGCCAGCCCGGACGCAAGGGTTTTCCCCCTGCGCCCGATTCGGCTGACGATGGGTTACCACCGCCAGCCCGGAGACAAGGGGTTACCCCTGCCCCCGATTCGGCCGAGGATGGGTTACCACCCCTGGCCCGGACGCAAGGGTTCCCCCCTGCGCCCGATTCGGCTGACGATGGGTTACCACCGCCAGCCCAGAGACCATGGGCTACCCCTGCCCCCGATTCGGCCGAGGATGGGTTACCACCCCCGGCCCGGACGCAAGGGTTCCCCCCTGCGCCCGATTCGGCCGCCGATGGGTTACCACCGCCAGCCTGGAGACAAAGGGGTTACCCTTGCCCCCGATTCGGCCGAAGATGGGTTACCAGCCCCGGCCCGGACGCAAGGGGCGACCCCTGCGCCCGATTCGGCCGCCGATGGGTTACCACCGGCGGCCCGGAGACAAGGGGTTACCCCTGCCCCCGATTCGGCCGAGGATGGGTTACCACCCCCGGTCCGGACGCAAGGGTTTCCCCCTGGCGCCCGGCCGCCGTCGTCCTCCTCAATTCCTGTTCCTCGTCGTCTTCCTCCTCCTCCTCGTCGTCCTCCTCCTCCTCCTCCTCCTCCTCCTCCTCCTCCTCCTGCTCCTCAGCTCCAGCTCGCATGCTTCGAGCTGGCTCAGCGCGGGGACTCCCGCGGGGACAGACCAGCGGGTTCCCGCCTGTGACTTCCTCGCGAGTCACTCACAGACGAGGCTCCCGCCTGATAAATCCTCCTTATTCAAGCCCTCCGGAGGCCAAAAGTGACGACAGTTACACGTTTCGGATGACCCGCCTCGGATGAAAAACATGAGGCGCGGGCCCCATAGGGAGAGGCTTCCCGCCTGAGACTTCGTCGCAATTCACTCACAGACGAGGCTCCCGCTTGATATTTCCTCCAGAGTCACGCCACAGGGGCCCAAAAGTGACGACAGTTACACGTTTCGGATGACCCGCCTCGGATTAAAAACATGAGGTGCGGGCCCCATCCCGCCTGAGACTTCGTCGCAATTCACTCACAGACGAGGCTCCCGCTTGATATTTCCTCCAGATTCTCGCCACAAAGGGCCCAAAACTGACGATAGTTACGCGTTTCGGATGACCCGCCTCGGATTAAAAAACATGAGGTGCGGGCCCCATAGGGAGGGGTTCCCGCGCTCACAGACGAGGCTCCCGCCTGATACTACCTCCATATTCAAGCCAGGGAGTGAGCGATGACGAAATGATGAGTGAGTGAATGATGATGAGGAGTGCGTGTGATGAATGAGTGATGATGATGCTGATGATGATGAGGATGATGATGGCCACTGAGTGGGTAGTCGAGAGATTATGATGGAGATGGTGACGATGATGTTGAGAGTGGCGGCGGTCCTACCGTCGGAGGACCACTGCCTCCGAAGCCTCCTGAGGATGGGTGAGTCATTGAATGAGTGAGTGGGTGATCGAGTGGTGATGATGGTGACGATGATGATGATGATGAGGATTTTGATGATGAGTAGTGATGAAGGATTATAATGATGAGTAGTGATGATGGTGATGGTGGTTGCTGGTGATGATAATGATAATGATGATGAGTGTGTGCGTGTGATGACGATTATGGTGGTTGATGGTAATGATGATGGTGATGATGGTGAGTGTGTGAGAGAGAGGGAAAGGGGGGGGTGAGATCCGGCGCGGCGTGTGCAGAGAAAACAAGAACCCCACTTTTGATGTGGGGAAAAACAAACAGATGAGTCTCAAAACATATGTGTGCGCGCTCTTGCGATCCTGTATCGCTTGAACAAAAGACGATGTTTCGACACCTTCATCAAAGACGACCAAGCGGGCCTCTCGCGTGCACGCCGAATTCGTCCGAACGCCCTTGGGCGCGTGCTTGGGGGGCACGGCCCCTGTCACATAAAACCATGCGGGCCACTCGCGCCGCTCGGCTGCGCGCGCGTGTCGAAACCCGACACTTTCACCGCCGGCACGCGGGCACCATCGTCGTCACCGTCGTGATCAGCATCGGCGCCAACATTGGCCTTGCCGTCGTCAACATCGCCCTCGTCCCCAGCATCGCCAATATCATCACCGCGTCTGCTGGCGCCGACGCCGCCATCATACCGGGGTGAGACGCGCGGGGATCTCCCCAGCGGTCAGCGCCACCGCGGCCGCGTCGGCCACGCCAGACTAACTGGCCGCTCTGCGCACGAGCCTGCGCGCGCTGTCGCGGCCGCAGCGATGCGTAAGCCAGCGCCAAGTAGTCATCGCAAGCGACGTTACATGGGTTCTGCAGACCACGCTGCGTGGTGGGCGGGATGATTGCGCGAGCAGTGGAGTTGACAGCTCACTGCGAACAACAACGAATTCCACCACATAGTTTGCACAAAATAGATTGCACCACGTAGGATTGCACCACATAGATTGCACAACATAGACGGCACCACGTAAATTCCACATTATCCACTGCACCACACAGACTGCACCACACAGACTGCACCACAGAGATTGCACCACAAAGATTGCATCCGCATTCGGCTGCACTGCATCATAGATTGCACAACATAGATTGCAACACATAGGTTGCACCACATATATTGCCCCACGTATATTGCAGCACGAAGATTGGAGCACATAAGTTGCACCACGTGATTTGAAACACATAGATTGAACATCCCATGGACTGCAGCACGCAAACTGAACAGCATAAACTGAACCACATACCTTTACATACAAATTCGCCGGCCCAACGGGCCAGGGCGTGCTAAGATCTCCGGTAACTGGTTCACAGTATTAACAGTATTTCTAGTTCGCGAGCGCGGGGCGGCCCCTGGGGGTCCCCCGGCGAAAAGTACCCCGACCAACGCCCGGTCGCCGCCCGGTCGCCGCCCGACCGCCGCCCGACCGCCGCCCGACCAAGTCTACTCAGAGATGGTTTTCCTTCTGGGTGCGGCCTCTCAGGCTCCCCAGAGCGCGCTCAGAGTGCCCCAAGAGGCCCCCAAGACTGCCCAAGAGGCCCCCGAGACGCCCAAAGAGCGCTCGAAGACGCCGAAGATGACCCCAAGACGGCCCAAAAGGCCCCCAAGACAGCCCAAGAGGCCTCCAAGACGCCCCAAGAGCCTTCCAAGAGGCCTCCGAAGAGAGCCCCAAGAGGCCAAAATCGTTGATTTTCATTTGTTTTTTCGATGTTTTTTGTGTTCTGGCTTTTTCGGCTTCCGGACGCTCCAAGACGGCCCAAGAGGCCCCCAAGACCGCTCCAAGACGGCCCACGAAGCTCCCAAGACGGCGCCGAAACGACCCAAGAGAGCCCTCAAGACGGCCCAAGTGCCGCCCAAGACGGACCAAGAGGCCCCAAGACGGGCCCAAGAGGGACTCAGGAGGGATACCGAGAACTCAAAAATGGAGCCCTCCGTCCCAGAAGGCGCCCAGGAGGTCCCAAAGAGGCCCCAAGAGGCCTCCAAGAGGCCCCAAGATGTCGCCAAGAGGCCCCAGGAGACTCCCAGGAGGCCCAAAAGAAGCCCCAGAAGGCTTCAAACATGTCTCCCAGGCGCCCCCGAACGGCCTCTCAACAGACCCCAAGAGGCCCCCCAAAGAAGCATCTTGACGACGACTCTATTTCGCCCCATCGAGAGACGACCCCCAGGGAACTGCTTCACCATCAAAACTCCCCACGCAACACGTCCGAACGACACCCGCCCCCAAGAGCGCAACATGGGCAACGAACACACAGACAAAAACCAGCGATGCCATATCACGGGCCGGCGGAATGAGCGAAGCGATTCAATAAGTATACATAGATGAACTAACCCGAAAGTATTGCTCAACAAATGTTTCACCACTTGTAGTGTCTCACATGGTAGAAGAACATCGGTAGCAGAAAAGATACTGTCACAGATGTTCTGCTACATCGCTCCGCTCCCTGCTACATGCTGCTCCGCATCCTGATCATGAATAGCAACGCTTGCGAAGAGCGGCACGGTGTGCAGGAGCTACTCCCAGATCCTCCTCCCCGAGGGGCCTCTTCTGATTGACCCAGCTGGCGCCACACGGTGCCGCCACGGCCAGCTGGAAGGCTGGGATCCTCACAGTGGAACCCAAACTCAGAACACTTCCTCATCCTGCTCCCCCTACATTTCCCCATCATCATCCTGCTCGTCGTCGCCTACTATCCTCAGATATGATTGCCGTCGTCGTCGGCATCACCCTCAATCACTGGTCACAATCGACTGGCTAGCGTCGACATGACTGTCGTCATCATCGTCAGCATCACCTTCCCGCTCATACGTTTAAGGCCAGAATCGCCTTTCTCATCCTCAACTACGTCGTCGATGTCAAGGTACACGTCATTAATCAACTTCGTTCTCCTCAACGTCGCCGCTATCAGATGCAGTCCTCGTTATCATCGTCGTAAGTGCTGTCACCGTCGTAGCCAGTACCGTCCTGCTCATCAAAGGATTGGCGGCGCGCGCAAGGGAGTGGAGGGAGGGGGGAGGGCTTCTTAGAAGGAGGCTGCTTCTTAGAAGGCGCCGTCCTTACATCTACACATAAGGCCCGCGCCTTCTAAGAAGCAGGGGTGCTTCTAAGAAGCCCTCCCCCCTCCCCCCACCCCCCTTCTGCGCGTGGCTGAAAGGAAGCAATCGTCGTCGTCGCCGTCGTCATCGCCGCCATCGTCTGCACAACCCCCCCATCGTCATGTGCACCCCCGCCGTCAAAGCCTGTAAGCGTCCAGGAACTTTCAAAATCTTTGGAGGCCTCCATAGGCATTAAAACAAATAAACGCATGGTTGTGAGAATAATCCCCTAGGGGTAATCAAGTTCGGGGCCCAGGGAGGATAAGAAGCTTTCTCCAGGAGGTACCGATGTAAACCTGATAATAGCGAAGTCGGCGAATCTTCGAAACTGTGCGTTTCGACTGACATCCTCGCACAATTCATAAGGATTATTCACGGTGCTGGACATTAGATGAAAATCAGAGCTACGATAGGAACTTTGGAGGGGATAGTGAAGTTCGGCCTCCCCGCCTGTTGTGGCAGTTGAGCCACATTCAACCCCGTGGATAAACAGATACAGGAGTTAAGAGGGGGATGCTTTGTTATCCGCGGGGTCCGGTTAGTTTATCCTCGACCATCGAAGGCGTTCAACCAACATCCGCTCGAAATCGGTCTTCACACTCCAAACCTGGGGTCCACCCTGGCGAGGCTCTCGAGCGGCGCCCGGCCATGGCGACGAGATTCCACAGAAGCGTCCACGAGCCTCCGGAACGGCAGCATCAGCATGAAGACTTTGCCGTCACTGACGTCGTCGTCGACCTCGATCCCACCCGCGCTGTCCCTGGACATTGGAGGGCTCGATTGTTGCAGACGTGGGCCCCCACGACATCTCAGGACTACACGAAAAAGAGTGGCCCTTCGCTAGAGTGACCTTTGGCACTGGCCCCAAAGGGGTCGGGTGATTGTCCTTTAGAATGGGCTTGACCTCGCGTCGACACCCGTATCGCGCAGTTGCGCTCGCATCTGAGCGCGCCAATTTTGTGCTACTTTCCCCCTGTGCAGTCGACAGCAACGCATGGCCGGCGCACCCTACAATGTGCGCTGGTTTCCGGATGGAGGGCCGGTTGCCCGGACGGCACGTTTTCAGCCCCAGGGCCAATACCAAATCCCAGCCCCAATCCCACATCGCCCAGTTTGAATATCTTTGGATATCTTGGAATCTTCTCTGATCTTTTTGAGTTTCCTTGGATACGTTTGTTTGTTTGAACCCATCGGGGTCTTTTAGCGCGAGCGCTCCAAAGATATTCAAACATATTCCAGGCCTGCGGATGAGGCTTGTTTTGGCCATGGCGCTGGACCTGGTCAGCCGTCATCGCGACGCGGCCCGACAGTGCCAGACCCCGTCGTGGCGGCCCCCGGAAGAGTCTGCTTTCGCAGCGCCTTCGAAATGCCATTCGGGGCGTTCGAATCCAATTGGTTGAATTCCAAGGTTGCCCGCTGGCGCAAAAGATCTTTCAAGACGCGTCGCGCCGATCGTTGATGCGGCGCGGCAGCAAAGGCTTGCGCGGTTGCGTTGGGCCTTCACGGGAGCCCCTGAAGCCGCGCACCAAAGGTCACTCCAGCCCAGGGCCACTCTTACGTTACACATACGGGCACTGCTACACATATAAATGCAAATGCTCCATCGTAGCTCTACTACTACTGCAACCCCTTGATGCGTATACCATGAAGAACAACGACACGCATACCAATACTAATTATAATATATCTATATATATATATATATATCCTGATGAGCACATGAAGGCCCATGTTACGAAGAACGCTACCAATCCTGATGTGGGTTCAAGTACGAATGACACTCTTACTGGAACCAAGCGCACTTCGCGCGCACTTAGGTTCTAGTGAGCCTCCGGATTCACACACGAAATTCACAACACCTTGGATGACACAACACGGTTAGAAAGCACACATGCGTAAGCACACATGCGTGTGTATAAGCACAGGCGCATTCGAAACCCACCCGTGCATACACACACATACATACGTTGGCCGCAAGCTTGGGGCCACAGGTGATCGCGACACATTTGGGGCGCGGTCTCGGGGGTCCCCTTGGGTCGGGGGGCTCGAAATGTGAGTTCCAGCTCTTGGGGCCATCTTTGGGCCTCGTTGGCCATCTGGGGCGCATCTTGGACCATCTTGGGTCTCTCTTGGGCCGTCTTGGGGCCTCTGGAAGGGCCTCGTGGGCAGCCTTGGGGCGATCTTGGGGCCCCCTCTTAGGCCGTGCTGGGCGCTGTCAGGACGAGAAAGCGAATGTGCTGAAAATGGATATATATATATATATATGTATATATATATATATATACATCCTGAGGGAACGAAGCGAGCTTGGCCTCTTGTGGCCCCCTTGAGGGTCCTCTTGGGGCAATCTTGGGTTTTCTAGGGGGGCCTCGGGGCCGTCTTGGAGCCATCCTGAACCTTCTTGGAGCGCTCTTGGGGCGCTTCTGGGTCGTCTCAGAAGACCCCTGGGCCGTCTGGAGGCATCGTGGAAGCTCGTGGAGTGCCCTCCGGAGCGAAAGAACCCCCTAAAGGGCTGAAAACCAAAAAACGGGCCACGGGCCCCCAGGGCAAAATTCGGTACCCAGGAAGGGGGGGGCAGGATATTTGTCACTGCATGCCGGGGGAGGCCCGGAGGCCCGGCACTCCAGCATACAATATATATATATATATATATATATATATATACAACCGCACACACTATATCGCTAGTACCCAGAAGAGTCTGTCTTGCTTACAGAGGGGGCTGCACGGAAAGGCGCATACACGCACACAGCGTGTGTATATATATATACATACACGCATACTAATACGAAGGCTACTACGCGCTACTCAATATGCTAATACTACTGTTGGTTTACATATGGTGCTGACAATGCAACTGCGAAGATGTATGATGTGATCTCTGGTGCTCTTACGACTGCGGATGAGAACATAGAACTTCTGGAAATCCAACTTTGGATACGCGTGCGACTGCTACGCTTCTTACAATTACCAGCGAGCATGGCACGACGGATACTACCCGTGCGAATGCGATGTACTACCGATGCTACACACAGTGAGACTGGATACTACTATGTTAACCAACGTGGACCCCACACCGTAAATGTTTACACTGGGGCTGTGCTGGCTACGTGGTGCAGTGTACGCGGCGAAAGCTATGTGGTGCAAGCTGTGTGGTACAAGCTACATGGCGTAACAACGACGCGGCACCGAGGCGGCAGCAGGAGGCAGCGAGGCGACTCCTCGGCACGTAGCCCCCCCGCCGGCAGCAAAAAGGGCGGAAAGGTGAGGCCACGTGGCGAATCCTGAGCAGACCCACACAGCGCACGAGGCGGGATCGCAGGCGGCAGCGGGCGGCAACTTAGCGAATCTTCGGCTTACCCCCACGGACGGCAGCGTGGCACGTCCTCGGCTTCCCCCCCCGCAGGCGGCAACGGGCGGCCACGAGGCGGATCCTCGGCAAACCCACGCAGCGATCCAGGCGGCAACGACGTGGCCACGGGGCGACCACGGGCGGCACACCAGCGGCAAACGAGGCGGATCCTCGGCAGACCCACGCAGGGAACGAGGCGGCAACGACGTGGCCACGGGGCGACAGCGGGCGGCACACAGGCGGAAGCGTGGCGAATCCTCGGGCGGCAACGTGGCTTGGCGACCCCACACGGCGCAGCGAGGCGGCAACGACGCGGCAACGAAGCAGCAACGGGCGGCAACGCCCGGAAACCTGCGGCAGCGTGGCGGAGCCTCGGCACACCCACGCAGCGCAGGAGGCAACGCACGGCGACAGCGAAGCCGCAACGGGCGGCAACGTGCGTCGGAGCAGCGAGTCCTCGGCACCCCCCCCGGAAGCGGCAACGGGCGGCCACGTGGCGAATCCTCGGCATACCAGCAAAGGCGGCAACGGACGGCAACGGGCGGCAACGTGGCGAGTCCTCGGCACACCCCCAATGGTGGCAACGGGCGGCAACGGGCGGCAACGTCGCGAATCCTTGGCGTACCTATCGGATCCCTTAGAACGCGTGCAAGCCCTGTTGTGACTAGGAAACGTTGGATACAATAATATTACGAATCGTAGTACGACTGATACACCGACACCGACGACTACGAGCAATGATAGTTGTACGAATTATACACAAAACGGAGGCTGGTATTGGTACTAGAAAGAATACAGTGGGGCACCTCGGGAGACAAACATGGGAGACAACGTCGCCTGCCCGATTGCGGATCTTGCGGGCCACCTTCTCGGTTCTTAGGAAAGATAGAAGGCAGACGAAAACAAGTGTTGGGAAAATCACGCCGTCCAGTCCGACCACACATAGAGGGAACTGGATTCCTGACCGCCCTGGGGGAACCCATCGTCTTCCACACCTCCTCTCTGTCTATCTCTCTCTACATATATATATATATATATCGTTCTCTGGCTCTCTAGAGAGAGAGAGAGAGAACAACAAAAAAACGAGGAATTTAAAGAGAGAGAGAGAGAGAGAGTGAGAGACAGAGAGACAGAGAGAGAGAGAGAAATAACAAATATACAGACACAGAAGAGAGAGAGGGAGAGAACAACAACTAATCATATTGTACATATAAAGACAAGGGAAGAGAAAAAGAGAGAGAGAGAGATATATAACTACAAAAAAAAAGGTTCCCTCAGGGGAGATGGGGGCCAGACCTTGCCCGATGTCGGCTTGTCGGTCGTCATCGTTGGTGTGGGTTGCGTATCCGCACGAAAAGCCCAAGGTAGGCCCAGCCAACGCAAGTTGGGACCTCTGAAACGCAAATGCAAGGTCTGGGGGGCTACGTTCTGTGCACTCTGGGAAATCAAAGTCATGAGTCATGAGTCTCACGAGTCTGAATTCGGGTTGCGTACAAACAGCCCCGACTGGCAGTCCAGGCTGGCCTCAACCGGCCTCCCGAATAGTGCGGGGCGGTCTCGACGCTTCAGCCCTGGGACGCCGAGCGCCCAGAGGGGCGCCGCCGGAGGCGGCGCCAGGGTGTTGAGGCATGTTGAGGCCAGGCAAGAATGCCTGGGGTGGCTGTCTGTGTCAGAGGCCTCCCAGATGGGGTCCGCGTAGACGGAATCGACGGATCACGCTGCATCGCCGATGACGTCAAGGATGTATCCGCATCGGCGACGTGGGCGATGCATCGCCCACGTCGGCGTGGAGATCATCAGACGCAGCAGGGTGAGGAAGCCAGGGTCTGGAAGCCCCTGGAGCTCCACAATCGTTCAGCGGCCGAGAACATCAACCTCTCCCTGCTCAGATAAGAAACCCTCTCCTCCTCCTCCTCCTCCTCCCCCTCCTCCTCCTCGTCCTCCTCCTCCTCCTCCTCCTCCTCCTCCTCCCCCTCCTCCTCCTCCTCCTCCTTCTCCTCCGCCTCCTCCTCCTCCTCGGCCTCGGACCCCACCGTACCCTGGGGGGCCTGCCTGTGCGCAACCCGGGGCCTGCCCACCGCTGCGAGAGCCAGCGGCCGGCCGGCCGCCGCGAGAGAGCTCCCCCGGCCGCGCTCTCCGGGGCGGCGAGCCCCACCGGGGAGAGCACGGCGGTGCGCATGGGCTTCGCCACGCGGGCAGAGCCCGCAGAAGGCCGCCTTGGAGGAGGGCCTTCGGGGCGCGGGGGGCGGGAGGAAAAGGAGGAGGAGGAGGAGGAGGAGGAAAAGGAGGAGGAGGAAAAGGAGGAGGAGGAGGGGGAGGAGGAGGAGGAGGAGGAGGAGGAGGAGGAGGAGGAGGAGGAGGGGGAGGAGGAGGGGGAAGAGCGAACGTCGCTCCAGAGGAAGAGTCGCCTACCTACCCGTGCGCGCACGTGCAATATCAAGGCAACGAAGTAAGTGCTGTGGCCCAGAACCAGGATGCGCAGAGATGATAGCGTGCAACTGGTGCGAGGAGGAGGAGGAGGAGGAGGAGGAGGAGGAGGAGGAGGAGGGGGGGGGGAGGTCGTGGTCGCCGTCGTGGCGTGGTCGGCGTCTTGGCGTGGTCCGCGTCGTCGTCTGCGTCGTCGTCCGCGCTGAGCTGTTCAGTGGCCGGCGTCGTTGGCCCCGTCGCCTTCGAGGTCGCAGTCGTCTCGGTCATCGTTGGTCGTCCGGGTCACGAACCGTCGTCGGCGCAATCGTCGTCTGCGACTGCGCGTCTGCGACATCTATACAGTCGTCTTGGTCGTCGCCGTCGTGGCCATCCTCCTACTGCCTATTTCATTCCTCCCACTATCTTCGTCTTCCTCTTCCTCGTCCTCCTGCGAAAAGTCACGCGAGATAGATAGTGGCTGCTGCCATTGTGCAGACGATGCCCGCCACTTGGTGGGAAGCGTTCGGCAGTCTGTTGTGAATTCTGTCCGAAACGAGCGAGAGTCCGATTCCGAGTCGTCGGCCATCGTCACAGCCTAATCCTGACAATTCCCCAAACAAGCCTTACATAGATGTGTGAGCTTATGCTTGTCCACAACCGATTCTTGCCCGCCTCGCGAGTCCCGATATTCCTTCCCTGTCCTGAAGGAAACGGGTCTCGAAGGAGACGGCGTCCTTGACTCCCGGGCTTTCTCGAGGATCAGCGTCTCCACCCGAGTCGCTTTCTGACGGCCCAGGGCCCCAGAACCCAGGAGCCCGAGGACGCCGAGATCAGGACGCCTGCACCCCGCAACGATTATCATCGCTGCCCCAGACCCCCCGCGAGGCGTTTTGTTTGCGCAACGTGGTCGCGCAGGGTCCGAACCCCGCCTGTGGGACCAGCGTGTCTGAAGGGGCCCTGGGACACACAAATAAATACACACAAATAACAGGATTCCCCATATTTTCGTAGATTTTCTGGGTTTTCGTCTTCCCCCCCACTGCCCATATGTTCCCATATTTTGTGGGGAATCGACGATTAATTGTGTCTGTGTTTTTTCCCCCTCCTGAGTGTCATCCTGAGCCGCTCTTCCGACGGTGCCGAGGCCGTGTAAGGAGGGCCCCGAGGCCAAACATGTCGAGCCAAAATCAGCATCGCGTCCGCCGTGACTTGTTCCTGACGCGACGGGTTCGGGTCGCGGCGTGGGCCGCGGATGCCATGTGGTGAAGGCCTTCCTTAGGATGCAACTCCTGAGGGGAGATCCAACATCTTCGCTAATTCCTCCGCGATCAAAAACTGGCCCGATCTGGCACAGTCCTGAATAATCCCGCTGGCTCCCGTGCAATCCGGCTCCATCACGAGATCAACCACCCTGGGTTCCATCCCGAAAATGTTCAACAATCGCACGGCAACAACTGGCCTCTCGGGCCAACTCCAGCAGCTGCAGCACCTCGTCGGGCCGTCGTCGTCGTCTCGGGGGCGCGCAAACATGAATTCGCGATCGATAGCGTTATCGTCTAGGATTTGGCGCGCGGTCGCCAAATCCATGGATCGGGGGAGGTGCCCTCCCCAAAATGCGGCCCTTGCCGTTTCGTTCGGCGGCGGAAGTCGGCGGTTCCCATGGAAACGGGACCCGTCGCTAATCCACGCCCCCTTGATCCATGCTTGCGATCGCCTGAGTCGTGGATCTGCATCCACTGCAGCAGCCCCCTCCCCAGCCCCCACCGCCGCCTCCGTGACCTCTCGCGTGGACAAGAACCTCGTCCAGCTTCTGGTCGATGTGGAGCAGCCGCCCCCGCACCTCCAAGGGCGAAGGGAAGGTCGAGGGCGCATCGAGGACAGGAGAGCGAGAGGGAGAGAGAGAGGGAGAGAGTGACAGGAAAGGAGGGGGAAAAGCAGACGGGGAGGAGGCAGCGTCGGAGACACATATGGAGGCGTGTGAATACATGTACAGACTAAGAGAGAGAGAGAGATAGAGAGAGTGGGAGGGAGAGATAGACGAAACAACAGACAAAGAGAGAGAGAGAGGGAGACAGACAGACAGGCACACAGAGAGATGGGGACAGACAAACATAGAGAGAGGGGCAGGGAGGAAAAGAGAGAGAGAGAGAGAGCGAGGGACAACAAACAAGAGGGATATAACAAGAGAGATAGAGAGAGAGAGAGAGAGAACAAAAAGAGAGAGAGAGAGAGAGACAAAGAAATAAAGAAACAGAGAAGGAGAAAGACAGGGAGAGACAGAGAGCAAGAAAGAAGAGTCCGCCACCCCCCGCTTGCCGGGGGTCAAAAGGCGTGCGAGATGATTGGCTGTCGCCACCCCCCCATTCCACACTCCCCCTGGGGTCCTAAATCTTGTCTCCTCCTCCTCCTGGTCCTCCTCCTCCTCCTCCCCCTCCTCCTCCTCCTCCTCCTCCTCCTCCTCCTCCTCCTCCTCCTCCTGTCTCCTCCTCGTGCTGGGTGGTGACTTAACTAATGATCTCACGTCCTCGCCTCCGCGGGCGTCTCCAAGCCCCAGAACGCTGCGAGGGGCCCGCACCCGTTTCGGCACCCCCCTCACCACACGCTTGCCCCACAGCAGGGGACCGCCGCCGCAGGCCCCAGGTGGCACCGCCCGCACGGCGTGCCCGCACTGCAGCCCGCGTTCTGCGCGCCCCTCACGAGCTTCGCGGCCCGAGCGGCACGGTCCGCACGGCGTACCCGAGCGCACCTCGCGCGCTGCGTGGTCCCATGAGGAGCTCCCCCGAAGGCCCCGGCGGCACGGTCCGCACGCCGCGCCCGCACCCGTTCTGGCGCACCCCTCACACGCTTCGTGGCCCCATGGGGGAGCTCCACCGAAGGCCCCAAGGGCACAGTACGCACGCCCCTCGCACGTTTCGCGGCTCCGTGGGGAGCTCCCCCGACGGCCCCAAGGGCACAGTACGCACACCCCTCACACGCTTCGTGGCCCCGTAGGGAGCTCCACCGAAGGCCCCAAGGGCACAGCCCGCATGGCGCGCCCGCACCCGTCGTGGCGCACCCATCACGCGCCTCGTGGCCCAATAAAGAGCTCCCCCGAAGGCCCGAGCGACGCAGTCCGCATGGCGCGCCCGCACCAGGTTCGGCACACCCCTCACACGCTTCGTGGCCCCGTGGGGAGCTCCCCCGAAGGCCCCAGCGGCACAGTCCGCATGGCGTCCCCGCGCCCGCTTCGACACACCCCTCACACGCTGCGTGGCCCCATGGGGAGCTCCCCCGGCACATTCTGCATGGAGCACCCGAACCCGATTCGGCAGACCCGTCACACGCTGCGTGGCCCCATAAAGGAACTCCGACGAAGGCCCCAAGAGCACAGCCCGCATGGCGTACCCGCTGTCGTAAGAATGCGGATTCATATGGATTATCTCCCCTGCCTCGTCTTAATCTCCCTTATGTCTGCTTTTCTGGCTCTCACTCTCTCTCTCTCTCTCTTTTTCCCGTCTCTCGCCTGCTGCTGCCGGCTCGGCCCGAGCCGGTTTGAGACAATCTGGCCACAGGAGCAGTGGTCCAGGACGAAACGTGGCCCACTTCGATCCCTGCCAGGATCCGCCGCCGTCCTCGCTGCCACTGCGGGCCGGGAAGTGGGCCGCTGAAAGGCACCCCAGTTCCGCACCCGCACCCTTTTTGGCACACCCCTCACACGTTTCGTGGCCCCATGGGGAGCTCCCCCGAAGGCCCCAAGGGCACAGTACGCAAGGCTTGCCCGCGCACGTTTCGGCACACCCTTCACACGTTTCGAGGCCCCGTGGGGAGCTCCACCGAAGGCCCCAAGGGCACAGTACACACACCCCTCACACGCTTCGCGGCTCCGTGGGGAGCTCCCCCGAAGGCCCCAAGAGCACAGTCCGCATGCCGAGCCCGCACCCGCTTTGGCGCACCCACCACACGCTTCGTGGCCCCGTGAGGATCCCCGACGAGGGCCCCAATGGAACATGCCGCGTGCCGTGCCCGCACCAGATTCGGCACATCCGTCACACGCTTCGTAGCCCCATCGGGAGCTCCACCGAAGACGCCAAGGGCACAGTCCGCACGGCTTACCCTCCCCCTTTCTTGCACACCCCTCACACGCTTCGTGGCCCCATAGGGAGCTCCCCCGGAGGCCCCAGAGGCACAGTTCGCATGGCGTCCCCGCGCCCGATCCGACATTCCTCACACGCTTCGTGGCCCCATGAAGAGCTCCACCGAAGGTCTCAGCGGCATAATCCGCACGGCGTACCCGCGCCCGACCCAGCACACCTCTTACAGCTGCATCTGGTTGGATGCTTCGCTCGGAAAATTTGGTGGTCCACTGTTCACCGCGATACAGCAGGCGTGGCACTTGGGCACCTCTGGGGGGAGCTACCAGGGGGTGTGGCGCGAACGGGATGCCTCAAGCGTTTTGCCTGCTTCTGCCCCCCCCCCAGACTTTTCTCTTGTGGTGGTCCACTGCTCAACGCGGCAGAGCAGCCGTGGCATTTGGGCACCCCACGGGGGAGCCGCCCGGAGGTCGCTTCGCGCCCCGAGCGTGTGGATGGCGGCCTACTGCCCACCGCGAGAAAGAGGGCATGGCCCCTGGGCACCCCAGGGGGGCAGCTGCCAGAGGGGTACTGCACGGGCCCGGTCGCGCCCAGACTGTGGGGAGGTGCTTCCCTCCCCTCCTCCTCCTCCTCCTCCTCTCCTCCTCCTCCTCCTCCTCCTCCTCCTCCTCCTCCTCCTGCCCCCCGAGACTTCTTACATGGGTGGTCCACTGCTCACCGTGATAGAGCAGGCGTGCCACGTGGGCACCCCACGGGGGGAGCCGCCACGGGTGGGAACGCTCCGTTTTTCGCGTCAAGTTTCCGGAGACGTCTCAGGCGGTTTGACGGTTTCAGCCCCCCTGGCTTGTCCTCGGGCTTGTGTGCCCTAGATGCTTCCGAACCTCACACTCACTCACCTCCTCCTCCTCCCTCAGACGCATTCATACTCAGCCTTACTCGTCAGCACCTCATCGTGACTCAAAATCACTCATCGTACTCAGAATCAAGCTTGCTGAGACTCGCTCATACTCAGACCCACTCATCCCTAGACCCACTCACATTTCAGACTCGCTCACACTCAGACTCCCTCACACTCAGACTAACTCACACTCAGGCTTACTCGCACTCAGACTCACTCAACCTCAGATTCGCTCATAATCAGACTCGCTCGTACTCAGACTCACACAAAATCAGACTCAAACTCATCAGACTTATACACAGACTCAGTCACGCTCAGACTTACTGACACTCAGACTCACTCAACCTCAGACCCAACCAACCTCAGACTCGCTTATAATGAATCTCGCTCGTACCCCCACTCACTCACACTCGGCTCAAACTCATCACACTCATACACAGACTCTCCCGTACTCAGACCCTCCCGTACTCAGACTCTCCCGTGCCCAGATTCATTCACACTCAGACATTCCTTCACTCAGACCCACTCGTACTCAGACTGTTTCGCTCACACCCAAGATCAATCACATCTGGACTCGTGTTCAGACTCACTCGCACGCAGATCACCCGCACTCAGATTTATGCAGCCTTCTCTCTTGTGGTGGCCCAATGCTCTCCACTCTTCCGCGTGACGATGATGATGCCGATGACGACGATGACGATGGTGATGATAATGCCAATTGATGATACTGATGGTGATGGTGGTGATGACGACGATGATGGTGGCGAGGATGATGATAACGATAGCGCGAATGACGACGATGAAGTTGATACTGATGATGATGCTGCTGGTGATGATGATGATGATGATGATGATGATGATGACGATAACGATCACGATGGCGATGCTGATGATATTGCTGATGATGATGACGACGATAACTATGACGATGACGATGACAATGGTGATTCGATGATGACGATGGCGATGATGGCGATCATGATGATGAGTATGATGATGATGAGTATGATGATGGATCTGATGATGCGACTGATGATGATGAGTCTGACGACGAGTATGATGATGGTGATGCTGATGATGGTGACGCCGATGACGACGATGATGGTGGGGATACTGATGACGATGGTGGTAATGATATTGGTGATGATGATGATGGTGGTGTCGACGATGGTGATGGTGATGATGCCAATGGTGGTAATGATGATGGTGATGCTGAGAGTGATGATGATGATCAGGTCATGAGTACGATGACGATGACAATGGCGATGGCAACGATGGTGGTGATGATGACGATGATGATGATGCTGATGATGATGACTATGACGATGGCGATGACAATGATGATGCTGATGATGATGATGATGCTGATGGCGATGATGGTGATGATGATGCCAATGATGCCGATGAGCCTGCTGATCGTGATGCTGATGCTGATGATGATGATGGTAATGATGATTGTTGATCCCAAGTCTGCGATGATGATGGTGAGGATGATGATGACAATGGTGATGATGGAAATCGAAACGATGATGATGTAGAGGATGATGCTGCCGATGGTGATAATGATGATGTTGGTAATGGTCATGATGACGATGGTGAAGGTGATGAGGCTGACGATAACGATGACGATGGCGATGCTGATGATGATGATGATGGTGATGACGGTGGGGATGCTGATCATGCTGATGATGACGATGACGAGAAAGAACATGATGATGATGCTGCTGATGATGATTATGAGGATGATCCTGATTCTGAGACGATGAGGATGATGGTATCTATGATGATGATGATGATGATGATGATGATGATGATGATGATGATGATGATGATGATGACGATGACGATGACGATGACGATGACGATGATGCTGAGGATGATGATAGTGATGATGATGGTGGTGGTGATGACAATGATAGTGGTGAGAATGATGATGCTGATCATGATGCTGATGATAATGATGATCCCGAATATGATTATGATTATGATTCTGATGACAACGAGGCAGGGTGGGCGAGGAGGACACGAGGAGGGACGGCCCGCCTCCTGCTCCAGCCAGGACAGCAGCTGATCGGGCACCGCGTCGGCCGAGCCGCGGCGGTTGCGGCCCACCATCGGGCCGCGGGGGGGTGCGCGGGCGCCGCCGCGGCGGGGGGGCGGCGAGGCTAGGCGAGCGAACAGTGACACAAACATAAAAACTCGGAGGTCCGCGCGGAGTTCTCGGATCGGCGCTGGGGCGCCCCCTGGCGGCGCCTCCGGCGCCGCCCCTGGCGCGCTCCGCGCGCTGGGGTTAAGTCGGGCGTGTCCCCCTACTTCGACGAAAAATAAAAAATACTCAAACAATGATTCAATATATTTTCTAAAAAAAAGTCCCCAGACTATTTTTTGAAAATTTTGGAATCCGCCGATCCGGCGTGTGAGTTTAAGAAGTCTAAGCTGAAGCTCTGCTTCAGCATGAGCTTTAGCTCTGCCTGGGAG
>CAUYUJ010015702.1:207818-226625 GCA_963575745.1 Prorocentrum cordatum | reverse complement strand
TCAGCATCAGCATCCTTATCATCATCACCATCATCATCATCATCATCATCATCATCTTCACCCTCATCATCATCAGCAGCATCAGCATCAGCATCAGCATCAGCATCAGCATCAGCATCAGCATCATCATCATCATCATCATCATCATCATTATCATCGTCGTCGTCCTCGTCATCATCATCATCATCATCATCATCATCATCATCATCATCATCATCATCATCATCAGCATCATCATCATCATCATCATCATCATCATCATCTGGAGCGCCCCGGATCGGTGGCACTGGCCGGAGGCCACTACAATATCCCCCCTGCAGAGGGACAAGCCCGACTCAGCGCTAGGGAGGGGGGGGTCCCAGCGCCGATCCAAGAAAACCGCGCGGACATCCTAAGCTTCCATGTTCATGCCACGCTTGGCTCCCCGAGAGGCGGCCGGGGGGCTCTGGGCGCCGGCCTGCGCGACGGGCCGAGAGCGCCCTGTGGCTGCGGGGCAGAAGCCGCCGACGCCGTCGGCTGAGGTCTTGGCGTTGCAGCATGTTTGCTCACCGGGCGCTTTCGCCAATCTCGTGCCCTGGGACCCTCACAGGTCGATCCGGCTCGAGCACGGACGCAGAAAGCTGGGGTCCCGGGACTTCGGTCGTGGTGGTTCACGATGCTGCAAGTGTTTCGCAACGTCGGATCTCAGGGTCAGCGTGTGTGAGAAGTTTTTCCGTCTGAGTCCTCGTCGTCGTCGTCGCCGTCACCGCCCCCCCCTGTCCCAGTCCGTGGGCTTTCCCCTTCGATTCCTCGTCTCCCACACGCCTCGGGCTCCCCCTTCAGGGACGGCGGCACCGGCCGCAGGGCCGTCACACTCGACCCCTGACCAGAAAAACATGACTGCCCGTGTTGGGCATACATCTTGTCAGCTCTCTGTCGCTGAGTGGTCAGCGACGGGCCACAACTGCATGCACAGCTGGGGGGCGGCGGGGCTGGGAAGGGGCATCCCACTCCGTGACCATTTCATTGCCCACATTTGTGGCGGTCGCCAACAGGTCGCCGCGATCGCCGCGGCGACCCCCCGAACCGACCCGAAGGTTTGACTCGGGGGTCGGATATCAGGCAATGACCCCCCCTGACGTCAACACAGCGATAAGAAAGCACAAGCACGGCCTGAAGCTTTGGCACCTGTCGGCTCCTGGGGTGCCCTCACTCGGCGCCGGGACGGTCAGTAGGGGAAAGGATAATGACATAAGCATAAAAACTCGGAGGTCCGCGCGGAATTCTCGGATCGGCGCTGGACCCCCCTCCCTGGCGCGGCGCCGGAGGCGCCGCCAGGGGGCCCCTGCGCGGATCCAAGAAATCCGCGCGGACCTCCGAGTTGTTATGCTTATGTCATTGTTCCGTCCCCTAGTCAAGGAACGACTCGGGATGAGAGGCCAGCCCTGGAGAAAGGGCAGGATTCGACCCGATGATGCCTCGCGGCGCGTGGCATCAGACGGCATCTGATGGGCCTGCTTTCCACCACCACTACCATAAGTTGGGGGGAAGGAGGATGAGAACGAGGAGGAGGACGAAGAGGAGGAGGAGGAGGAGAAGAAGGAAGGGTTCAGGAGGTGGAGGAGGAGGAGGAGGCGGAGGAGGACCCCCTCCCCCTCTAACTTATGGTGGTGGTGGTGGTGGTGGTGGGAAACAGGCCCACCAGCATCGGTACTGCATCGAACTCGCATCGGATCGGCCGCGCCAGAAGGCGCAAGAGAGCGCCCTGCGAGCCCCAGGGCCGCCCCACGGGCCGTCCTGACATCGGCATCGGCGCGGATCGGGCCAGCCAGCATCGATGTCGAATCGGATCGGTCGGGTCGACATGGACTGATGGGCCTGTTTTCCACCACCACCACTGTAAGTTGGAGGGGGGAAGGAGGTGGAGGAGGAGGAGGAGGAAGAGGGGATGAGGACCACCTCCCGACCCAACTTCTGGTGGTGGTGGTGGTGGAAACAGGCCCATCGTGGACCCAAGGATCGGGGCTTCCCGGGGGCCTCACCCCCCCCAAAAAAAACATCGGATCTCTGGGGCGTGCTTCGAGAAAAGAAAAAGAGAAGAGCCACGCACATACCCTCTTAGCGCTCCGCGCGGAGTTCCTGGATCTGCGCTGGGCCCGCCCCGCCGGCGCGCGGAGCGCGCCAGGGGCGGCGCGGGTCTGCGCGGACCTCCGCTTAACACCTGTTCCATCTACTTCTGCGCTTTCCGATCTTGCCCTCCCAGACATGTGACGTCCTGATTTTTGTCCATACAGGGTCCCTGGAAGTCCTGACCCGTTCCCCGCGACCAGTGTTTCATCCTGAGTCGTTTTTGTTGACGCTCCCGAGGCCCGGCGAGGGCCCCCGAAGCCAAAACTAGCCAAAAACCTCCCGTCCTGATTTGTTTAACGACGCGGTTATGTCTGGGTCGGTGTCCTCATCCTCCTCTCCCATCTTCTGCTCCTCTGATTGGTTTCTCTCGTAGCCTCCGTCGCCATCCCACCTGTTCAGGGTACGCGCGGGCACGCTGGCAAACCTGTATTTACGTCGGGCGTGTCCTTCTACAGGAGGAAACTTCATACATAGATTTAAATAAAATGCAGGACGATCGTTTTAGTATTGTTGACTATGTTGTGCATTGTTTGGCTAAGTGTTTGTTTGGCCCCAAATCCGCCTGCAGGGGGACGTGCCCAACCTAAGCCTATATCTAATGTGCGAAATATCATCGCCGACATTCCCTCCCACGTGCCTCCCCCCCCCGCCCATCGTCCGAACGTTCCACCCAGGGAAAGGCGGTGTGAAATAGAAGCCGAGGAAAAAACGAAGGTGCTAAAGAGCGAACACATTGGTTTGAACCGAACAATGACCAAACTAATCATGCAACAGAAACCGCCCTGGCGGGACAAAACGTTGGGAGAACACACAAACAAGACAGGGACGCTGGAACGGAGGCTTCCAAACACATATGAGGCATTGGAGAAAATGAGCTACGACGGCCCAAAGGACGGAGGATGTTGTGTAATAGCGCGCGTCTTGAACCTCGGACTCGCACATAGCCCACAATCACGAGCACAGGAGCGCACATAGTTTGGAACATCTCGCATGTGTGCAATAACTGGCGCAACAGCAAACTGAGCGACCATGAGAAGGCACGAGAGAAGCAAGAACAAGGACACAATGCAGACACATCATCCCCCATTCGCGATGCTCGAAATACAGTCGGGGTGCTTTGAGGGACTGGCAACCGAACGCAAGCGTGGCATGTTCCGTCTTTCAGCCCGAACCGCATGGAAGACCGAGCCGAGCGGCCTGTCTGTCGTTTCCTCATATTCCTCCGTTTCCTCGTCCTCGTCCTCCTCCTCCTCCTCCTCCTTTTCCTCCTCCTCCTCCTCCTCCTCATCCTCCTCCTCTCTCTTCCCTCCTCGCGCGCCCCGCGAGGAGGTGCGGCCGGCGAGCGGAGGTACGGCCGGAGCCACCGCCGCCGCCGCTGCCGCCGCCGCCGTCCTCGTCGTCGTCGTCGTCGTCCTCGTCGTCGCCGTCGTCGTCGTCGTCGTCCACAAAGAAGAAGGAGGACTTGAATAATCGAGGAGGGAGGAGGCCACAGAGCCGAGAAAATCACTACATCCGAGGCCCCCCGGATCGGCGGCACTGGCCGGAGGCCATTACAATATCGTCGGGGTGCTTTGAGGGACTGGCAACCGAGCGCAAACGTGGCATGCTCAATCTTTCAGCCCGAACCGCATGGAAGACCGAGCCGAGCTGCGAGAACTTCGACGCTACTACACGGACAATTCCCCATGCCACGCATGCTCTCTGGTGCGATGTCTTTGAAAACCTGAAAATTCATCGACGCAGACATAGAAGGACTTTTCATACAAAAAATCCATAAACGTAAACTTTTGAAGCTCCGTGCGGATTTCTTGGACCTGCGCTGGACCCCCCTCCCTGGCGCCAGGGGCGGCGCTGGAGGCGCCGCTGGGGGGGCCCAGCGCAGGTCCGAGAAATCCGCGCGGAGCGCCACAAGCTTATGTGTATGGCGGTTGTTCTTCTCCAACTTCTCTGATGACCTCAAGATTTATGCACTCCGAGTTTCTTAATAAGCGTCGGGGGTGGCGTCACCGCCGCCGACAGCCCCACATCGACCCCCATCGCGGGCAGCCACCGCGCGCCGAAGGCGCTCCGACCCCCGTCGCGGCGCGACGACGCGGCGAGGTTGACCCCCGTCTGCGGGGTGCCGTTAGGTCGGGCATGTCCTCCTAGAGGCGGATTTTGGACGAAAGATAAAAAGTAGTCAAACCGTACTCGTAAAATAATAGCACACACAGAAGTTGTCACCAGACTACCTTGACTATTTCGTGTATTCCTCCTGTAGAGAAACAGGCCCGACTCAAGGGTAACCCCCCCCCCCACGCTCATTAAGAAACCCAGAGTACGTGAACGCCCACTTTCCGCTCCTGCTGCCCGGTCGGCACCACGGCGCCGGGCCCGCTGGGGGCGCCCGCGCGGCGCGCCGCAGGACGGCGCGCGCGCCCGCGGGGGACCGCGGTGCCGCCCCTCCCGTGTGCGGCGCGCCTGCCTCGCGCCGCCCCGCGCCTCCTCCGCCCCCGCCCTCTTCCGCTCCCGCACCGCCTCCTCCGTCTGCTCCCCCTCCTCCCGCCTCCTGCTCGCTTGCCTCCCGCTCCGCCTCGCTCTCCTCCACCTCCTCGCTCTCCTCCTCCTCCTCCTCCTCCTCCTCCTCCTCCTCCTCCTCCTCCTCCTCCTCCTCATTATCAAAAAGCGGGTCGACATCTGCTACAACGCGCTGCGGCTCCCTACGGAGCAGAAGATGCTGCAGTATAACATCTCGGCGTTTTCGGCGTCCCCGAGGCGAAGGGGGCCGAGTCGGACGCGCGTGGCGGCGCGAGGCAGGAGGCCGGCAGGGACCCTCCAGGTGAAGCTGGGCCTGATGGAGGCCGTGGCGGGCTTCTGGGTGCAGCTGTAGACTGTGCCGATCCTCCCGGTGTCGCGGGACATGGTCGACACGCCGCTCCAGGTGCGGGCCCTCCAGGCGAAGCCGCACGTGCTGGAGACCGCGGAGGGCTTCCAGGTGCAGCTGCTCGTGCAGGCCCCCCAGGTGAAGCCGACCAAGATGGAGGCCGCGCAGGGCTTCCAGGTGCAGCTGGCCGTGCCGAGCGGATCTGGGCCGCAAGCTGGGCAGCGGCGTCGGGGAGCAGCGCGCGCTGCCGGACGTGGAGGGCACGGCTGCAGCAGAGTCTGCCGTGCCCTCTGGCGGCGAGGCCCTTGGCGGCTGGAGCATCGGCGGCCGGCGAGTCGGCGGTGGCATTGGCGATGGGGGCTCCAATTGCCAGGGGGGCGTTGGCGGCGGCCTCGGGGAGGGCTCTGTGCGATGCCTGTGGCGAGTTTCGGACGCAGCTCGAGGCGGGGGCCGAGGAGCTCGAGGACACCAGGAAGCTCAAGGGCATCGTAAAGACGGGCAAGGTTGCCGACGACAAGTCGGGGGCGGCCTGGGAGCCGACTGATGGCGAATCGTCGGCCCACCAGGCGGACGAGGTGGAGAGCTCGCCACCAGACACGAAAGACCTCCTCGAGTTGCAGGCGTTCGTTCAAGTGGCGGCGCGCGATCTTTCAGACTGGTGCCTCTGAGCAGGCCTGCTGGCTATCTCGTCGAACATCTGCTGAGACAGGAGCGTGCCAGCGACTCCGCCGAGGGCTTGGGCATGCCAGGTGCAGACCCACGCAGTGCTGCAATGGTGTCTGCCTCTCTCCATTCGCTGGCTGGACCGTGGTGCGCCATCACCTTCGCACGTTGCCCTCTCTCGGATCCGAGCGAGGGATCGGAGCCCACCGCAGGCGCGTGCACGCGGGCTCGCGCCCTGGGTGTGGCTGCCTGTCTGCACGGGCCCCGCGCCGGCTCTCCCGAGGCCTGCGTCCTCCGTGGGGCTCCCCTGGCTTTTCTCGACTCTCGTTACCAGCCTGGAACATGTCCCTATCCTTATGCTGGGCACCTCCTCATCACGATGCCAATCTTGGGGGTTCCCTGACCTTTTGAGGGCGGATCCCTAAGACTGTCATCGCCTTTTGGCGTGTCAATCTCAGGGATAGGGACACGTTCGAGGCTGGTAACCTCGGGCCTCGGGCCCTCGAGCCTCGGGCCTCCTGGCTACAGGCGGCCCCGCGCGAGACCGGCCCCCGCCCCCCGCGATCTCCAAGGGGGGGGGGGCCCTTTGGGCCCCGGGTGCGTGCCGTGGCGGACCTTTTTCTCCGCCTGCAGGCTCTCGCCCCCCGCCGTAGGGTGCCTGGCTAAACGTGGCGGAACAAGCGTGGAGCTCGAAGAAAAATCACTCCGCTCGGGAGCTCCCGATCCGAAGCGAGCCCCCGACCCCCCCCCTCAGAACTCGTGAGGGGTAGGGGTAGGGGTAGGGCTCACGGGTGGCCGCCGACCGGGGTCGGGCCGTCCGCGCGGGGGTGGGGCGGGCGCCCTCTGGAATCCCCGCCTGGGGTCTCGGATGGCGCTTGCTTCTGTCAGGTGCGCGCGCTGCGGGTCGCTGCGCCGCCGCGTGCGGCCAGGTCTAAGGGGCGTGTGTCCCGAGCCCGCCACCAAGCATGCTGGGCGGGCTCCCTGCTCTCTGGCCCCTTGTCCCATGCCAGGAACAAGCTTGGCGCGAGAGAGCCTGCTCATCATCCTCCTCTGCCTCAGTCTCTGCCCAATCCCATCCCCCTCCTCAACCTGTTCGTGCAAATCCACTTTCTCGCGCTCATACTCCGCCGCCTCCTCCACCTGCTCCTCCTCCTCCTCCTGATGCTCCTCCTCCTCCTCCTCCTCCTCCTCCTCCTTATCCTCCTCCTCCTCCTCCTCCTCCTCCTCCTCCTCCTCCTTATCCTCCTCTTCCAACTTTTCCTTATCAGTTCTCCTCCATCCGCCGTCCTCACCTTCGCCTTGTCGTTGACCCCCACGTCCTCGTCCCAATCCTCCTCCTCCTCCTCCTCCTCCTCCTCCGACTCCTTCCCCTTCCTCAACATCGTGATGCGCACCCACGAGATGACTGTGGTGTCCCCCTTTGTCCGCACGATCGCTACGCTCGTCATACTCTCTTCTAGCCGCATCAGCCGGTTCCTAAGATACGATACGACCACCGCTGCGGACACCGTCCGGGCCTAGCTAAGACATGGTGGGCAAAGCCTTGGCCTCAGATATTCGGCGTGCCTGGATATAGCATGCAATGCAAGACACACGTATACAAAGAAACGATGAGGGGTGGGAGGGGGGGAGGAAGGCCCTGAAGGTCCTGATGTTGCCCAGTCCACCACCGTTTCCTCGTGGTCGCCGTGCTCCTGGTGCCTATCCTCATCCTGTCCGCGCTGCTATCCCCTCGCGTCTCGGCCTTCGCCAACTGCTCCCCATCCCCAGCACTCCCCGCACTCAGATGCCCTCCCCCTCATCACCAATTCATAGGTTACCTCCCCTCGAATCTCTTCCTGCTACTCCCTCGTCCCTCCTCCGTGCATCGCTCGCGCTCCCTCCCATTTCGATCCCCCCTTCGTCTTCCACGATGATGCCGATCGAGGATGTATCATTGAACAGATCTCTCCGCGCCATGCAAAGCAGGAGAAAACGAATGAACATGATACGGAGAAGGCGATAACGATAGGAGGGAAGGTCAGGAGACGGAGCAACAGACGACAACAGCCATCATTCGGCGGTGCGCCCGAGGGGGACGTGAGAGGAGGCAAGCTTTCTCAGAAGCCCTCTGTGGCTTCGGAGAAGGCTCAGAAAGCTTCTCACAAGGCCAGCTATTTTCGCTGAGCCTTCCGAACAGTCCCGCCCTCTCTGCCTTGCCCCCCGGGCGCGCCGCCGAGCCATGACCGTCCATATGAGATAGCTTTGCCTGCCTCACGGCGATAGCCCAGGTCATCCCGCGGAAAGGGGGTGGGGCTGGCCGATAACCAACTCTTCTCACTTGGGGCAGCCCCACGCACGCCCGCGCGCACCAGTACCAGCACTGCGCCCCCACCTCGGTCCGGCGCCGCCGGCAAGGACAACACATTTTTTCGGGGGGGGGGGGGGGGCGGCGGGCCCGGGAACCGGGGCTGTCGCCGGACCCTGCAGGACGGCCTCCACCCTCCTGGGCCGGCCGATCGACGGACTACCTACCAGACCACCCCGACCCAACCCGAAGACCCGAATTTCGGGTGGGGGGGGGTACGGGTTCCACACGTGTTTTCTCGATGTTCCCCGACCCCCTCCCACTGGAAATGGAGGCCATACTAGGCCTTCGGGTTGGGTTGGGGTGGCCTGGCCCGGTCGGTCGACCGAGCGATATCACCCGAACGGCGGCAGGGCGCCCTCCGCCGCAGCGCCGCCGGGCGAGCGCTCCGGCGGCCCCCCCGCCGCGCGCCGCACGGGCGTGCGCGCTGTCTGCGTGATGTACCCCGGCCGGGCTCGCGCGCGCGGTCGTCGTCGTCGTCGTCGTCGTCGTCGTCGTCGTCGTCGTCGCCGCCGTCGTCGTCGTCGTCGTCGTCGTCGTCGTCGTCGTCGTCGTCGTCGTCGTCGTCGTCGTCGTCGTCGTCGTCGTCGTCGTCGTCGTCGTCTTCGCCGTCGGCAGAGGACTTCAGGATGGAGAAACAAGAAAGATTGCACCAGAGAAAAACCCCAACCGGTGCCGGCAAAGAGATCGATAAGGTGATCGACCAGGAACCCGGGAACCCAGAACTCACCGAAATCGGCCTGGAACGAATAACCAGGGGATTCCTTTCAATGCAAGCACTGATCGGGGCATTTCGGGATGGAAGAGGGACGAAGGAGGGCGGGAACGAGTGAGAGGAGGGAGGAGGGAGGAGCAAGGAGACAGGTGAGAAGGGAGGGCAGGTGACGTAGCAGGGGCGGAGGGAGGAGAAGGGGCCAGGGAGGCGGGGGAGCGAAGGCGACGACGACGGCGGCGGCGACCACGGCGGCGGCGTCGAGAGGACGACGGCGGCGGTCCAGGCGCCGACGCCGGGGGGGGTGGGGGGAGGGGCGTCGGCGGCGTCGGCAGCGGCGGCAGCGACCAGACGACGACGACGGCTACGGTGGCAACGACGACGACGACGACGACGACGAAAACGGTGGGCGGCGACGACGACGACGACGACGACGACGACGGCAACGGTGGCGACGTCGACGACGACGACGACGACGACGACGACGACGACGACGACGACGCCGAGGGAAAGCCGCGGGCAGAGCGATCCCCACGCCGCGGCCGCAGGGCGCGCGCCAGGGTCAGGGCAGCTTGTGGGAGGCGCCCGCGAATGCCTTCGGTGGAGCGGGGATCGAGCGCCCTCTCGGCACAGTCGGGGCCTTGACCTAAGGAACCCAAAATAAGGAACGAGGCCCCTTTTTTCCATAAGTTAAACTTCGATGTCCGATCAAAAACATAAGGAAAACCTGAGGCGAGCTGTGAAACACTTAAGGAACACGGAGCCCCTCCCCAACGAAAAGGGTTCCTTCTTCAGGGCCCCGACTGTACAGTCAACGCACGATGAGGATGCAAGGGCGCTGGAGGGCCACGTCGGCAATGTGCGAGCGAGGCTCGGCCAGCGAGTCCTCGAAGCTCGATCGGCCCCTCGTCGAGCCTCGTCAAGCCTCCTCAAAGTTCCACGGCCGTCGAGCCTCCTCGCCTCGAACCTCCTCGAAGCTCGATCGGGACCTCGTGGAGCATCGTCGAGCCCCCTCGAACCTCCACGGCCGTCGACCCTCCTCGAGAGCCTCGTCAAACCTCCTCGAAGATCCTCGACCGTCGAGCCTCCTCGAACAGTCTCGAAGCTCGATCGGGCCCTCGGCGAGCATCGTCGAGCCCCCTCGAAGTTCCTCGACCGTCGAGCTTCCTCGAACCTCCTCGAAGCTCGATCGGCCCCTCGTCGAGCCCCCTCGAAGCTCCTCGACCCTCCTCGAACCTCCTCGAGGCTCGATCGGACCCTCGACGAGCCTCGTAGAGACCCTTCGAACCTCCTCAACACTCGAACTTCCTCGAACCTCCTCGAAACTGGATCGGGACCTCGCCGAGTCCCCTTGAAGCTCATCGACCCTCGAGCCTCCTCGAACCTCCTCGAAGCTCGATCGGGCCCTCGTCGAGCCTTGTCGAGCCCCCCAAAAACGGCCCCCGGAGGCCGAAACAAGGCAAAAACCTTTTCGCACCCAGACCCTCGAACCTGCCCACCCCTCCTACCCCATCGAACCTCCTCGACCGACAACGAATGTTGTCCCAAACCAGCAGCGGCCAGTGTTGGGCATGCGGCATTATCCTGCCTCGAATGGACAACGTCCGAAGCGACGCCGACATCGGATCTTATTCCAATTGGACCAGAACTGGTGTTGGGCTTCGTGCCTACTCTTTCCGTGCCCATCAGGACTGCTCTAGAAGAACAAGCAAAAAACGTAAACAGAAACTGTTGGCGCTCCCCGCGGATTTCTGGGATCCGCGTTGGGACCTCCTCCCTGGCGCGCTCCGCGCGCCAGGGGCGGCGCCGGAGGCGCCGCCAGCGGGGTCCCAGCGCAGATCCAAGAAATCCGCGTGGAGCGCGACAAATTTTCCTGATGGCGTTTTTTCTGCTTCGACAGAACTGCTGTTGAGCTTCGTGCCCACTCTTTCCGTGCCCATCGGGACTGCTCTGCTCCGACCCTCCTCCTCCTCCTCCCTTTCTCCTCCTCCTCCCTTTCTCCTCCTCCTCCTCCTCCTCCTCCTCCTCCGTGCCCATTGGGACTGCTCTGCTCCGACCCCGGCCTTCATCGGGTCGCCGCCGGCCCCCCCGCGCACCGCGCCGCCCAGCTGGCCCGCGCCGGCCACGGGGGCCGACCGGCCCCCGTGCGCCACCACGGCGTTGTAGATGCGCACCTGTCGAGCGGCGGGCGGGAGGGAGAAAGGGAGTGAAGGAGGGAGGGAGGGAGGGAGGGAGGGAGGGCGGGAGAGGGGGGCGGGAGGGGAGGAGGAGGAAAAGGAGGAGGAGGAGGAGGAGGGAGAAGAAGGGAGGAGGGAGAAGGAAGGAGGAGGGAGGAGGGAGGGAAGAGGCGGAGCAGGAGGAGGAGGAGGAGGAGGAGGAGGGAGGGAGGAAGAAGAAGAAGAAGAAGCTGCCACCATGCTGGTCTGGTCTGCCGCATGGTCTGGTTCGCCGTGCTGGTCTCATCTGCCGCGCTGGTCCGCCGTGCCAGTCTGCCGTGCTGACTTGCCGTGCTGGTCTGGTCTGCCGTGCTGGTCTGGCGGGCTGGTCCGTCGTGCTGGCGTCTGGGGTGCTGTGCTGGCGCAGCGAGCCCGCTGTGCAAGCGCAGATGTTGTTCGCCGAGGCAACATGGGCAGGTCGCAAGCACAGCGGAGGCCAATCCACAAACAACCTTCCACGAGAAACCCAACCCTGAGACCCCAGGACGTCCACTGGTTCTTGGTGAGGAAACGTCACGCCCCCCATGGCAAAACCATCGAAACCCGAGAAACTCAGGGCACCCTGGAGGCAAGCAGAGTGTGTCTTGGCATGGGCCTCCACTGCAGGTCGCCGGAGGGTCGCGGGCTGGTCGCGGATCGGTCGCGGGAGGATCACGGGTGGGTCGCGGGTCGGTCGCGGGCGGGTCGCGGGCGAGGACGACGACAACAGTAAAACAACGCAATGCGCAAGCCCATTTCGCCCACGCACCCAGGGACGGTGTAAGGCCATTCGCCCTCCCGCACCCTGATTAGGAGCAATTTGTGTGGTGTTATCTATTTGAATGATGTTGTCTAACATGCGTAGCGATGCACTCTGTAGATGCCAGTGACGTGCAATACCTCTCGTGCGCTTTGTCTGTTGCAACATGTATCGTGCAACGCATGAATTAGTAGACATTGTTTGAGCGGTAGACGTCAAGCAAACTGTTGGGTGCAAACGAGGTGCAATGTATCTGCAAATGCATATGTATGTGTATACGTATACGTATGTGCAAACGTACATGTATAGGGTTACGTATGCGTGTATGTACAAGTACATGTAAACATAGACGTACATGAGTATATTTGTAGTATGCTTACATGTGTATATATATAAACATGTGTGTGTATATACATACACATGTGTGTGCGGGCATCCGGAAGTGCCAGCCGGCGTACGAGGAACCCACAAGCCGAACACCAGGGGAACCCCTGGGAAATCCGGCCGGCTGACGACCGGGTATATTGCAAAGCATGCCTGGCCTCACGTAGTTTTCGCAACATCTCTCACACAGTGCAGCACATAGCGCGCATAACCTAGATTGCACCACATGGACTGCGCCTTAACGCATGGATTGCACCATGCACGGGCTGCACCACAGACTTGCACATCGAAAGCGCAAGGATACACACACACACACACACACACACACACACACACACACACACACACACACGCTGTCCGGGTTCCACGGCAGGCAAGCACTCTGGAGGTGGAAGAGACGACACGACAGAGGGCGCGTGGTGCCCAGGTGTGGGAAGTGTGAGTAAGTGGGACCAGCCGCGAAGCGAGCCGAGGATGTCGCATACGAGCGACCACGAGCGAGCAACTCGGCCCTGCTGAGTGCCGTCGACCCACGAGTGGACTCGGCTCGATTCGACTCAGATGCTCGCGCCGATTCGCACTCGTAGTCTCCAGCAGCACGGGGGGCACGGGTCCTGCGGGAAACGGATCTCGGACCCTGGGGCCTTCCCCCAAGACCAACTCTTCATCCCGAGCCGTGTTCTGGCAGCCCCGGGGCCCGTGGAGGGCACCCAGAGCCCGCAAACGGCCAGACACCTCGGGACCCCTTTCCAGGAAGGACCCGTCTCCCCCCCTTGGCGACTCGAGGCATCTTAGCCCCAACCTGGTCCTCGGTGGTGAACAGCGGCTCCTCGGCCTCGTCGTGCTCCGCCTCCTCGAGGCTTTCGGCCTCCTGGGGGGGTACAGGGAGAGGAGGGCCAGCCCCCACCCCTCGCGCCGCGACGCAAGCACGGCATACACGGCGGGATGCTTTTGCTGGCGGCGGTCCATCCCGAGAGGCCGAAGAACTGCTCCCGGTCTCCTCGCTGCTCCTCCACGCTCCGCTTATCCGCATACTCCTCGTTTCTCCTGCTCCTCCTCCTCCTCCTCCTGATCCTCCTCCTCCTCCTCCTCCTCCTCCTCCTCCTCCTCCTCCTCCTCTTTCTCTCGTTCCACTGCTCGTCCTGGTCACCCACCCCACCCCCCCTCCACCTCCCGATCCACCTTTCTTCCTTCCCTCGCACCCTCGCTCATCCTCCATCTCTCCCTCCCCCTGCTGCTCCTAAGTACTGCTGCTGCTCCTGCTCCTCCTTGCTCCTCATCCTCCTCGCCACCATCGGTCCTTGAAGAGCAGGTACGCGATGAACGCGGAGGCCAGCTGCACCCCCGAGCACACGAGGTAGACGGCGGGCTTCACGAAGTTCGAGAGATCCCCCTCGGCTGGAATCCGTCCAGGAACCACCCCTCCTCCACCCTCCTCCTCCTCCTCCTCCTCCTCCTCCTCCTCCTCCTCCTCCTCCTCCTCCTCCTCCTCCTCCTCCTCCTCCTCCTCCTCCTCCTCCTCCTCCTCCTCCTCCTCGTCCTCCTCCTCCTCTGTAGTCCTCCTGCTCATCCTCCCTCGTCCTTGTCCTCGTCTTCCCCCCTCGTTATCCTTGATCAGGCGTTGATCAGGCGATCACCGTGTCCTCCTCCTCCTCCTCCTCCTCCCATCCTTCTCCTTATTCCTTCGTCCTCCTTCTGCTCCGTCTCCTCCTCCCTCCTCCACATCCAGCTCCTGCTCCCCATCCTGCCCCATCCCCATTATCCTCGCTCCGCCTTCTCCTGCCTCCATTCCAGATCCTCCTCCTCCTCCTCCTCCTCCTCCTCCTCCTCCTCCTCCTCCTCCCTCCTCCCCCTCCCCCTCCTCCTCCTCCTCCTCCTCCTCCTCCTCCTCCTCCTCCTCATCATCATCATCATCATCATCAGCATCATCATCATCATCATCATCATCATCATCATCATCATCATCATCATCATCATCATCATCATCATCATCATCATCATCATCATCATCACTATCACGATCGTCCTCCTCAGATTCCTCCTCGTCATCACCATAATCAGCAGCAGCACGCGCAGAAGCAGTATCAACAGCAGCACCATCATCCCCCCTCCTTCTCGTTCCTCTTCCTCCTCCGCCTTCGACCTCGTCCTGCTCCTTTCGCTCCGCGTGGCATGCATTATGCCCTTCGGCAGCGGGGGAAACAATGAAGGACAGCAGCAGCAGGGAAGACAAAGGAAGGAAGGAATGCGCAGGAAGAGGACGAACGGAAGCAGGAAGAAACGGGAGGACGAGTAGGTCGGAAATGAAGGAGGCAACAGAGGAGAAAGACAAAGAGGAGAGGAGAGAGAAGATGGGAGGACAATTAGGTATGTCAACATCATTTGCTCACCTAATTGGTGTGCCTGGTGTGTAATCTTGGTTTGCATGCCCCTTCCTCCGCCTCATCCTCCTCGTCCTCCGCTTCTCCCCTGGCAGCTTCAAGCAGAGGGCTGCGACGCATTGGCCTACATTGGCCCGCATTGGTGCTTTACCATGTCCCCTCCTCCGCCACCACTCCCAATTGCTCCTCCTGCCTCGCCTCCTCGTTTCATTTCCCCCGCCCTCCCCCCTCAGACTCGACCCCTGTACTTGTGCTGGAGCGCCCACCTGCTAGGACTGAGAGCGAATCTTGCCGTGGCGCCGGGGGCTCTCGGGGAACCCAAAGAGATGCATAAGAAAACTCAAACCTGTCCCGCTTCCCCCCCCCTCCGCCCGTTCCGAGACCTTCCCCAACCTGCTGGGCGCACCCCCCTCTCTCCCCCATCGCTCATCCGCCTCGCTCGTCCTCCTTCTCCTCCCACTCTCCTCATCCCCGTGTGAGCTCACTCCTTCCCTGTTCCTCCTCATCCTCCCCCTCCTCCTAAATCAACACCATCACTAGCATCATCAGCAGCATCACGAACACATTCGCCACCTCCACAATCGCCAACACCACCATCACCGTCACCGTCAGCATCACCATAACCATCACAATCAGCATCGACATCATCATCATCATCATCATCATCATCATCAGCAGCAGCATCATCATAATCATCATCATCAGCATCATCAGCATCATCCTCATCATCATCATGATCAGCATCATCATCCTCAGCAGCAGCAGCATCACAATCATCATCATCCTCAGCAGCAGCAGCATCACAATCATCATCACCACCATCATCATCAGAAGCAGCATCACCTTCATCAGCTTCATCAGCTTCATCATCATCATCATCATCATCATCATCATCATCATCATCATCAGCAGCATCATCATCGTCATCATATTCATCCTAATCAGCATCAGCATCATCATCGTCGTCATCAGCATCATTATGATCACCATCACCATCATCGCCAGAACTATCATCAGCATCATCAGCATACTCATCATCATCGTCTCTATGGTCATAAGCATCATCATCGGCATCATCATCATCATCATCATCATCATCATCATCATCATCATCATCATCATCATCACCATCACAATCATCATCATCATCAGCAGCATCATCACCACCACCATCCTCATCATCACCTTCATCAGTTGCATCATCATAATCATCATCAGCATCATCATCATCATCATCACCATCATCATCATCATCATCGGCATCGTCATCGTCATCGTCATCACCATCATCACCATCATCACCATCACCATCCTCATCATCGTTATTATCAACATCATCATGATAACTAATCATCAGCATCAGCATCATCCTTATTATCATGATCAGTTTCATCATCAGTTTCGTCGTCACCATCATGAACTCGGCGTGATCATCGTCTTCCCCGGCATCATCCAAGACCCTGGGGCCCCAGGGGCCCACGCCAGACAAAGGCCCGTGAGCCGAGCAAGGCACGGCGGCGGAGCAGGCCGAGACGACCGTGGGATGCCAAGACGGCCGAGCACGCCGAGGAGACCAGGCGCCCTCGCAGACGCTCGACCCCTCGACGCCCTGCTCGACGGCATGCCAGAGCCCGGCAGGGGACGTGGCGCCCAGGACGCGCCGCCACCAGACTGAAGCGGCCGAGACCCGTCTCCGACCCCCGAAGGCACAGAGACTTTCCTCTGCCCGCGGCCGCTCCCCCTGCCAGCGCAGGCCCCTCTCCCGGCACCACTGGCCGGCGCCCTCGGCGCCGCCACCAGCGCGCCTGGAGCGCCAGAGAGGGGCGTGGAGGGCGGGGCTGGCACCGGCGGGGGAGCCCCCCCGCGGACGTCCGAAGTTTCCGTCTGTGGGCTGGTCGCCACCCCAGAGCCCGCCGGTGCCCACGCGTGTACCGAGAACGCAGGTCGAGCAGACGAACCGTACCCATTAAGTACAGCTCGTGTTCCGTCGATCTGGGACAACATCCAGGTACCGTATTTATCGCTCGCGTCTGCTCGCCCGCTGCCCTTCACCTACTGCAATATATATATATATATATATATATATATATACACACAAGTGGCACGTGCGTGCCCAGGTTCGTACAAACACATGTGCAGGATGTGTGTGTGTGTGGCGTGTGGTGTGTAAGGTGTGTGCTATGTGTGTTTGTGTTGTGCGCGTGTGTTCTGCGTTGTGTGAGTGCGCTATGTGTGAGTTATGTGTGGTTTGTGTGTTATGCGTGTCATGTGTGTTAGGTGTGTTAGGTGTGTTGTACGTGCGTTGTGTATGTGCGTGTGTGTGATGTGTGTGGGTGTGTATGTTGGGTGTGCTGTGTCTTGTGCGTTGCGTGTGTTCTGCATGTGGCAGGTATTATGTGTGTTATGTGTGTTATGTGTTTTGTGTGGAGTGTGTTGTGTGGAGTGGTGTGTGTGCGTGTGCTGTGTGCACTCTACGAGTTGCACGTCGGGGCTCGATGTTGGTAGGCTATCTCAAGTGAAACTGGTTTGTTTACAGAACCGTTTCAAAAGGTGTTCGCTATTTGGAGGATGTCTCACGCGAAACTGCAATGTTCGAAGAATCAGGCCCCAAATTATTGAGATCCGTTGTGTTTTGAAGGCGCCATGCTAACATGCTGAATAATAATGCGTTTTGGACCGTGACATCGAGCTCTGCGTGAGGGGTGCGTTTGATTTTCAGAATTGTGAAGATGTCCTGGGCAGACGGCCCCCCCCCCCCCCCCCAAAAAAAAAAACATGGCTTCAATATATCGCCTCCAAGCTCTACTCTCTCGGAGAGGTGTGTATGAACATACCCTTATCTGCTTTACCTCCTTTCCTGCCTCCTGCCTTCCGCCCACGCCCAACAGGACCTCCCCCAAGAAGCAACTGCTGCTCATCCCCATGTGGACTCTCCATCCTCCTCCTCCTCCTCCTCCTCCTCCTCCTCCTCCTCCTCCTCCGTCTCCTCCTCCTCCTCGTCCTCCTCCTTCTCCTCACCACCCTCCGCCTCCGCATACGCCTACTTCCACTCGTCCCAAACCCCAGCTGCGCCGTCATCACCCTCATCCTCCACTTTACCCCCTCCCTCATTGGGATCTACAGCCGTGGAAAAACAACGACTGGACAAAACGCGACTGGATCTCTGTGTATCACCAGCTGGACCGATCCGTGAGGGCCGCGTGGCCCAGAGTAGGCCGAAGACGTCCTTCGAACTTCCGTTCTGAGGGAACAGAAGCATACCGGTACCACTAATTACTCTCTGGACCTCTGCGGGGGGCGTGCTCTGACCAAGACTTCGGGGCGAGACCCGCCGTGGCGACGAGGGAAGGGCAGCGGTATCGGGATCTCGTCCTCCTCTGGGGACCACGACGACCGGATCTGAAGGTCCACCCGCAGCCTTCTCCAGAGCACGCCGCTGCCAATTCTTCCACTCGTTCCAGATGACGCTCTCTATGGCAAGGTTCAGGTCGAGCAGGCCTGCCGGCGGGGGGGCGGCAGCACACCTGCATCCTAGATCACCGGGAGGGAGGGTGGGCGGGAGGTCTCCACTCTCGGCTCCTCCTCTTCCTCCTTGCGCTCGTCCTCCCCCGTCGAAGGGCTCAACCCCCTCGTCCTCTAAGCTTTTCCTCCTCCTCCTCCTCGTTTCGTGCTCGTCTGCCTCCTCTGAGGTCCCTCTTCTCGTGCTCCCCCTGCTCATCCTCCACCTCGACGTCCTTCTGGCCCGACCGCGGCGAAACCATGTCTCTGCGCCGACGGTCGGGCCCGCCCGTGCTCGCCGCGAGAGGAACAGAGGAGCTGCGGCGCCGTCGAAGCTCCCAAACCCAGCCCCAGCTTCCTTTCTTCCCAGATTGTGGATGCCACGATGGGATCCTCCTTGGAGTTCCATGTCCACTACGACACGCGTCGGCGGATAGAGAAAACAACGACGCAAGGGGACAGGATGGGTGAGAGGGGCAGGATGCCAGACATGACGCGAGCGCACCATGCTTGGCCCGCCCCCCCTCCCTTTCCCCTCCCCTTCAGAGGGGGGAAGAGGCAGACCAGGGGGGCGGGATTTCAGACGCTGCGCCTCCGACAGACAAGGTCGGCGCGACACAGAGAGGCAGGGGGGGGAGGAAGAGGAGGAGAGGACAGTCAGGCAGAGGAGGAGAGGACAACAGAGAGAGCAGAAAGAGGGGAAGGGAGGAGAGGGGGCAGAAGAGAGGGGAGGAACAGGCGGAGAGGCAAGGCGGGGGGAAGGACAAAGAGAAGGAGAAGAACCCAGGTCCCACCCTGCCACACCCCTTTTCCACTCCGAAGGTTTATCGCCAACGAACCCCCTTCTCGCCACCACCTCCTGCTCCCTGCTCCCTCTCCCCTGCCTCTTCTGTCT
>CAUYUJ010015702.1:177818-202818 GCA_963575745.1 Prorocentrum cordatum | reverse complement strand
TAAAAAAACTCAGCCATACAAAAAAACGCCCCCAGACTATTGTTTTACGATTTGGGAACACCCTTCCTGTAGAGGGACAAGGCCCGACTTAAAGTGTGAATCCCTTGCTGGGGCCTCCCTGTCGCCTGGGCTGCCCCCGCACTGGGGCGCGAGACGGCATGCTGCCGAGCATGAGCCTTTGGCTGTGCAGCCTCGTATGCGATGGCTGCAACTCCCAAGTCGGGCGTGTCTCCCTACAGGGGGATTTTCGACGAAACATGAAAAATACTCAAAACATATTCCAAACCGGTCCAAAAATACTGAAAATATCATCCCCAGACTATTGTTTGACTATTGTTGAATGTTCCCCCTTTAGAGGGACGGGCCCGACTTGATGCAACTCCCAGTGGCCTGAGTCCGTTAGAATGTCGAAAGACGTCACAGCCCGGACGCTTCGCCGCGTACACCCTGCGAAATGCTTTAAAAATCATGGGTCAAGAAATTCGTAGTCTCAGAAGTTGAATAAAAAACCACAAGTTCCATCATAAAATCTTGGGATTCACATTGAAACATGAAGAATCATCGAGACTCTGGCCGAAAACGTAAGTTTTCTTAAGCATCGCCTAGGGTGTAGCCGTGGTGACCAGTGGCCTCAGTCCGCTAGGATGTCGAAAGGCGTCACAGCCCGCACGCGTCGCCGCGTGGCCGTGGTGACCAGTGCTGCACTCTGGGGAGAGAGCCCTCGGCGCGCGGGCGGCCCGGCAGAGCTGGGGCGGCGAGGCGAGGAGGTGGAGGTGGAGGCGACGGATGTGGCATCACGGCAGCAATTCGGCCCCTGGCTTTCGTCCTGGGCTCGGTTTGGTGAGGCGATGAATTTCGGGGTCCTTACGTAGGAAAAAACATCACTCTGGACGTGCACGGCTCGCTCTCTCTCTCTCCCTCTCTCTCTCTCTACGTAGGAAAAAACATCACTTCACTAATCTGGGGCCCCTGGGGCCTCAGGGCCGCCCCGGGGCCCAAAACTGGTGAAGTGATGGTCTTCGGGCCTCGGAGAGGTGGAGGAGACGGAAGGAGGAGCCTTTTTTTTCCCGTCTACGCAACGCACACTCGCGACATGTGAACGCCGGGGATGGACCCTCGCAGCGCTCACTACAATCCGCCGACCCCTCGGCGTGTGCAAGACGCTTGTCCGTTTTCGTCGTCGTCGTCATCACCAATCCCAAGAAGATTGAGAACTGAGGAGAAGTAACGTCGCAATTAAGTTTAGGTCGGGCATGTCCCCCTACAGGCTAATTTTGGAGGGACAATAAAAAATAGTCAACACCCCAGACGATTTGTTTTTACTATTTTTGAACACTCCTCCTGTAGAGGGACGTGCCCGACTCAAAATTAAGTCGATCCCCTCCCCAGGGCGAAGACAATGATGATGGCGAAGCTGGGACGCGAGACGGGGGAAGGGGGGTCGCGACCATAAAAGAACGGCGGGAGCTGGGGGAAGTCCACGGCGCAGAGAATGCGAGGAGGAGCGCAGGGGGTGCGCGAAAGAGGCTGGAATGGCCCTCGGCCCGCGCGCCACCACGCCTGGGTGGTGGGTCAAACAAGCTTGTAGGGTGTTCGGGGGGGGCCGCTGTTGGGCCCACAAGGGTCAAAAAAGCCTGCGGAGGCCTCCTGGGGGCCGCCGTTGGGCCCCTTGGGGGCCGCTGCTGGGGCCTTCTGGGGGGGCGGCGTGGGCGGCCCCTCGGGGGCCGCTTGGGGCCGTGCGGCAGCCTCTGGGGGCCTTCTTAGGGGCCTCCTGTGAGCCTCTTGGGACGGAGCGCTCAAATCTCGGGTTCCTGCTCCCCTCTTGAGCCCATCTTGGGGGCCGCCTTCAGGGCCTCTTGGGCCGACGTTGGCGCCTGGGGCCGTCCTGGGGCCATTTCAGGCCGTCCCGGGGCCTTCCTGGGGGCCTCTTGGCCCATCCTGGGGCGGTCTTGGGGGCCTCCTGGGCCGTCTTGGATCGTCAGAAACTCGAAAAGTGGAGGGCCTCGGAAACATTGAAAAACCTGAAGTGGGCAAATTCGCATGGCGTCCGCACGCCCCCCCCCCCCCCCGCGAGCGCCATTGCGACCAGACGATGCAGGAAGGACGCCGCGACACGTCGCGCAATAAGCGAGCGTGCAAGCAAGGAAGGACGACCGTTGATGGCGTTCGCCACGTGCTGCCGCTCTGGGCAAGAACCCAAGTACGAAGGCGGGATGAACCCAAAACGACAAATCCTATGACACGATGAAGCTTGCCCTACCACCTCTGGACATCTTCCGAGGCGGGAACACAGGAGCAAAAAGTGAAGACCCAAGCTCCGTGGCGGGACAGGCCCAAAGCCACTATATACAACAGAACGATGACGCTGGCCCCCCGTCTGGGTACCGAACCCTACCATTTCATACAAAGCACATGCTGCCCTTCGCGCTCTCCATGCAAAGGCCCATCTGACATGGCTTGATGACGACGGTAATCCCCAAACCGGGAGTCACGCTTGTCCCTCTGTCGTGTATGGCTCACAGCATGGTGGCAGTGGATATACTGTTGGCGAGGAAGAAGCAGCGTTGGGAAATCACAAAGAGTCCTTCCCTCCACTACGCCCATCGCCTACCACCACTGCCTGAAACGGAGTAACACCCGGACAGCGAGCCAACACGCGAGATAGTCAGGACCATGCCCTTAGATGTACGTCGCCCAGCTGGCGAAGTCAGATGCGCCGACTGAAGATCGGCGTGTGGCGAGCGCGATCCGCTACATGCGGGTCGCGCTCGACAAGGAGCTCCACCTATGGCCTCAGTGGGCGCGGTCGCGCAGAGGCGCCCCACAGGGGGCTCAGCGTGCCTATGCGCGCTAAGCCCGCAGCGACCCCCTTATCCGGTCTGCCCCGAGGCGCGCAGCATTCGAAGAGAGAGAGCCGCGCCCTGCGCTACACGCAGCTGCATAGGGGTGGGCCCTTCGCCAGGCCAAGTGGTTCCTCTTTCCGCTTACATGCGCACATACATGAGCACAGACATACAACCGTGAATGCATATGTACATGCGTACGTATATATATATATATATACACACATATAGACACACACAACACCTGTGCCGATCAGGCGGCGCCCCAGGAACGAGCCTAGGTTGTGGATCAGAGGCCTTTATCATATTAGGGTTTCTTGGGATGTCTCTCAGAGGTCCGTTGGGGCCTCTTGGAGGTCTCCTGGGGGCCTCCTTGGGGCCTCCTGGGGCCACTTGGAGGCCTCTTGAGGGCCCCGTGGGGGCCTCTTGGGGCCTCTCGCGGGCGTCTTTGGGCCTCTTGGGGCCTCTTGGGGGCCTCTTGGGGGCTTCTTGGGGACCTCGGGGGTCCTCTTGGGGCGGGGGGCTCGAAATTTCAGTTGGAGATCATGGGTCCCCTTGGGGCTCTTTGGGGCCCCGTTTGGGCCGTCTTGGGCGCCTTTGGACCGTCTCGGACCCTCTTGTGTCGTCTTGGGGCCCTCTGAGGGGGTCTCTTGGGCCGTCTTGGGGCGATCTTGCGCCCTGAGGTCGTCATGGACGGTACGAGGACCAAAAAGCGAACATGCCAAAAGATACGTTTTACAACGGGGATGGGAGGATGCTTGCTTGTCGGGGCCCTCTTGGGGGACCTCCTGCAGCGGTCTTCAGGCGTCTTCAACGCCTCAAGGGCCGTTCGAGACGCCTCGTGGGCCGTCGGACACCCCTGGAGGCAGTCGTGAGGGTGGTTCGCGACTGTCTTGGGACGCCGTGACGCCCGTCGGACCGCTCTCCGGGGCGCCTCCGAGGCCCCCAGAGGTGGGCCCGGCCCCATGGGCCCCACATTCGATATATCGTGGTCGTGGCCCCGGGGCCCCTGGGCCGGGTCCCCCGTTATTGTAGTATATGCCCCCTCGCCCAGTCTACCGACCGCTAAGCCAAGCCACTGCCACCTCCCAGGATCCCAGCGAAAACCAAAGAACAGCCGCCCAGGTGGCACCCCGTTGGAACTCAGAGATGCGATGCGATCCGCCAGAATCATGGTCATCGCAAAATCACAGCTCTGTAGATAGAGAAGAGTCCGAGGTGCAACAGAGAATCAAGAGTCCAGGAGGGCGACGCTCAGGACTGGATGTCTCGCCTGAAGCCTTCCTGCCGTGCTCGGATAAGCACCTGATAAGTTGGTGTCGGTGAGGCGGCAGCCTTCAGACAAAAAACAGGCGCAAGGAAAGCTCGACGCAGAGTTAATAGGCATGCTTTGGGGGGAGGGGAAGGGACGAGGGAAGGAGGGAGAGGTGAGGGGGAGGACGACGGAAGTCAAGTGCTCATGCACTCGACACACTTGCTTCATATATTGAACCGCTTCAGCGATGAAAACTTCGGAAATGCGTGTGCCAAAATCCGCCCTTCGCTACTCTGCAAGACAGTAGAACACGCGTGGCGCAGGTGGTGATGTCGGCGCTCGACCTGTCACAGATGCCAAGCCTCTTTCGTCGCCAAAGTCGTCACCATCAACTTCGAAGTGCTAGGCCACAGCGGAATGCTTTTGCACGACGCTCTGCCAGCGAGCGATTCGCCCCGCCTGCAGCATCTGGTCGCACGAGTCGAGTCTCGACCAAGACGGGAGCAGCTGCCCGAACACCAGCTCTCGAAGACTGCGGTCGAATGCGTCGTGGTCTGGGATGCGGCCCAAGATCGCCTCCTTGTCCTCTGGCATGCTGGCCTGCGCGCTGCTGATTTTCAGGTCGACGAGTCCGCCCTGCTTCTCCAGGTGGGCCAGGGACGGCAGCTGTAGAGACTGAGACATGCCTGCTGAGTGGGCGGCAGCAATCTCGGCCATGCACCAAGCTCGGTTGAAGATCTCGAAGTGCTTGTCAACTGCAATCACCTGGGCGAACGTATCGTTGCCAGCTGACAGCGACATCATCAATTGATCGAACTTATTCGTCTCGCACGCCAAACTTTGCCGCCTGGGAGGCAAGCAGTGACCGTCGTTCGCGAGAGGCGGAGTGGTGTGAACGTTTTCGGCAGGCCGCACGAGCAAGGGGGGTAGACTTCGCCCGTCACGGAGTCACGCCTTGAGCATAGATTTGCAGCGCAGATGCTGGTGTGCTGATTCACCGAGAACGCGCACACCCAGTACGTTCGAGATCCAACTTCTGACTGGGCAACCCACCTCATGAGGGTGTCGACGTCGTGAATGAGCAGGACCGCCACCTTGCAATACTCCACCTCGGAAAGAGCGTCTGACACAATCGCCGCAACCAAATCGGCAAAGACGTTCCCCAAGTTGTGAGTCACCATCTTGTTGGGCAGCACAGGGCGGTGGTCCATCATGATTTCGGCCATAGATGTTTTGCTATCTGCTGAGAGTGGAATGATGGCGCCGCGGACCACGTCTTCCGTGGTGTGCTTCGAAGGGTCGAAGTGCGGCATCACGTCCTTGCCCAGCCTACAGTAGAACTCCAGCAGCGCCTGCAGCGTGAAACCTCTGCCGGCCAACTCGTCGACTTTGGCGTTCCAGTCCATATCGGGGTGTGGGATCCACTCCGCGGAGAACTGTTTCCAATTGCGGTGGCGCTGACGCGCCGAGCTGATCGTGGACAAGCCTCCGCGGAGTGCCCCGAAGCAAGCTCCACTAAGGGCAAGGGCGGCAAAGGCGTTCAACGTGGTGTCGACAAAGCTTACACACTGCACAGCGATCAAGAACTCGGGCGTCCTCTCGTCCACAGGACACCCCAATATTGGCCAAGACAAATCCGATGCCCACATTCTTATCATGAGGGCGACGAAGAAGCTCACGACCGCCATGGATGATCCCACCATCTGAAACAGCAGAACCCGAGGGACGCTCTTGACCCCCTCGGCGGAGACCTCTCGCCGCTGCGTCTCGCGCGCCATCGCCAGCACACGCCAGAACGCGCGCAAGAACACGGCCAACCCCAACAAGAACGACAACTCTGTAACCCATATGAGAATTCCCATTATGATTCGCGTGGGATGGCCCGGAGGTCCACCCGCGAATCTGCTGCAGATGGACGCGGACGTGCCGAAGATTAATATCGCCATTATCATTCGGTGAAGGCGCCGGGAGCCGAGATCAAGAAACGAACTTCGTTCCAACGCCCTTACCTGACGCAGCAACAGCACATAGAATAATACCATGTTCAGGGGGATCAAGAAACCACTCAACGCGGCGAACGGCTCCCCGTTCAGACCGTTGCATTGGAGCAAACTGTACACCGCGAAAGACATCACTTCCAACCACAGGCAGGCCGCGTACTCTGCAACCCTGCGCATGTGACTCGAAGCCGCGAAAGCGAGCAAGCTGAACGCGGGTGGCGCGGTGACCGCAATGGCCACGACCTGCACGGCGAAGATGCCGCGGTGCGCTTCCGCCGCCTGCGCGGCGCCCAGATGCCTCATGCGCACGAAACCGTCGACCTTGTCCTCGCACTCCTTGACGGTCCCCTTGCCACCGCCCGCGATGGCAGCTACTATCAGGCTCAAAGTTAGAACGACCACCAGCACAGCGAGCGCCCTGTGCACCACGCCACTCACGCCGTGCCAGAACCTTAGGCAGAGACCAGCATGGCTGCAGCGCTTCGTCGCGCTCACGACGCCCGCTGCAGAGGTCCTCATGCCCTCGTGTCGCTGGTGGTGAGCAGCGGTGTGCCTGTGCCACGAGAGTGCTGACGAATTCGGGCACGAGATGCTTGAGCCAAAACGGCCACGGCACGAAAATGAGCAGGAGGAGGAGGAGGAGGAGGAGGATGGTCCCTGCTGTACAGTTAGGGCATGGGCGGTTCCCTTTACCCTCAAGGATAATCTTGCCGGACAAAAAGGTGACCCAACCTCGTGACCTACGACGGGGTGATGTATAGCAGTCTCTGGCTATCACCCCTCCTCACCGCGATGCCAATTTCGGATCCGCTTGAATCCAGACTGGAAGGTGGCGTCCCTTGCGAGGAGGCAAACATCTTCAACCACAGGTCCATGCTCTGAGATTGTCCACCAAACAGCAAAAAATTGCGGAAGGCACAGCCACCGACAGCCAAAACAACTTCCGTAGCGTTTTGTTTGTTCCCCTCCTCCCCCGACTCGATGGGGTCTGGGCAGCCTCGGTCCCTTCCAATGGCTAGACACGGTGCAAGGCATACCGACCGACAGCAAATATCCCCCGTGTTCCCAACCCTCCTGTGTGTTGGTTTCTCGCTTTTAATCCGCCGCGCTGTTGTGAACAACGGGGCCGAGGACACGTAAGATCAAGCTCACTGTTCTGATGCAAAGGAGGCCCCGAAGTTGCCGCAACAAAGTGTGGCTAGTTGTTGGTAGCCTTTCTGGCCGAAATCGGGGGTACTACGTTTTACACATATGTATACATTATCAATACTAGAACCATCGCGCGCACTTCGCGCGCGCGCGATCAAGTTCTAGCTAGGCTGGATGGGGTAACTCTAGGATGCCCCGATGTGGTGATGCTACCTCCCCAGGGCCTCAAAGAGGCATCAGCTCAAGAGGCCTCCAAGACAGACTAATATAAACCCAAGACCGTGTCAGCGAGGTCTAAGAATGCCCGAAGACGATCCGCCCAAGATGGCCTCCGCAAAACCAAACAAGCCTCCAATACGCTCCAAGAAGGCCCCCGGCGCGTCCTCAAGAGGCCCTGAGGGGGCATAAGGCTCCTGCTTTCTATATGTTTAGGGAAGGTTTATCTTTGCCGTCTTCGGTAGCTTCCGACGGCCCAAGATAGGGAACCGAACTCTATACACCGACACCTTTGTCTGGCCTCACACTGAATCTCGCACATGGAAGCGGATCCTGGTGTATACGGGATCCTGGTGTATACATTCTTCTTTGTCTCCCCAGGAAAGCGGGGAAAAAAGTATGCACCACACCACCCCGACGTCGTCCCTGACCCTCAAAAAAGTCCTGGGATTGAAAAACCGCCCGCCACTGGTAATGTATGGTAATGTATATGCTCCAGTTTCCGACAAGACGGCCCAAGACGCCTCCCAGAGACCTCCAAGAGAGCGTGAAGACGGCCCCAGAGGGCTCAGGACCCCCAGATGGCCCAAGAAGCCCAAGAATGGTTCAAAACTGCCTCCAAGGAGACTCCAAAGAGGCATCCCAAGAGACCCAAACAGGCACTCAAGCAGCCTCTGACCCACAACCCAGGCGCGGTCGCGGGATGGGCCTGGCGGCAACCTGACGAATCAGACTAAAAAATGCAAATAGCCAAAACACATATGCAAGCAATGCCCAAGAATGCCCAAGACGTCGTCACCCGACTATGTCTCTGCTATTTTTGAGCATTCCTCCTGTAGAGGGACGCGCCCGACTGAAGAATAGTCCCTCGAGTCTCCTGTGCCCGCCTCCGTCCGTCCTCCTTCTTCCGAGCCCAAGAGGGAGGAGGAGAAAGGTTCGGAATGGAAGACGGAGGAAGACGGAGAGTAGGGGAGACAACGGGGGAACGGGCAGCGAGGGATGGGGGAGACAGATTCTGGGGCACGTCAGCGCCAGGCGCAGGAGCAAATGGAGGGGGGTCGAACTTGAAACAGAGGATGTGTGAGAGTTCCCTTGCTTTCAAAGTTGGGCTTACTACCACTTAGTGCTGCAGGAAGCGGGTTCACCGCCATCTTGGATGGCTCATGGGTGTCTCCTGGGGGCTCCCTGATGCATCTTGAAAACCCTCTTGGAGCCTCTTGTGGGCGCCTCTTGGGGCCTCTCGAAGCTTCTTAGGGGCCTCCTGGGGACCTCCTGGGGGCTCTTGGGGTCCTCTTGGGGGCCCCTGGGAGGCTCCTTGGGCCTTTTGTGAGCCTCTCCTGAGTGCTCTTCGGAGCCTCTTCGGAGCGTTTGGAATCTCGTTTGTGCTTCGCCGGGCGTCACGGGAGTCTCTTGTGGCCGCTTGAGGCCCCTTCGGTGCGCTCGGGGCACCTCTTGGGAGCATCTTGGGGCGTCCTTGGGAGTCACGCGCAAGCCTCGGAAGCGTACCGGAGGCGAATATGCGAGAACGCCATACACAAACATACATGTCCTGTAGGTTGTTTAAGAATGTTGGCCGCTTGAGCTCTTTTGGACGAGCTTGGGAGCCTGTTGGAGGCTTCTTGGTGCTCTCTTGGGTGCTTGTGGGAGCCTCTTGGGCCGTGGGAGCGCTGTCGAGGGCGGTCTCAGAACCCTTGTGGGCTGTCTCGGAGGAGTTCTGGGCCGTCCCCAGGTTTCCTGGGACACACTGGGCCGTTCGCAGTCTTCCCGTGGCCCCCTGGGAGGGCTCCTCTAAGAGCCCCTCTGGCGGGGCCTTCAGGGGGGCCCAACGGGGGTCTACCAGGGCACCTCCTGGGTACTTTTTCTTTGGCCCCACCGAGAGACCGCAGTAGGGGTCCCACCTAGAAAGGGGGCCAAGAGGGTTCCAGTGCGATTGTGAAACAAACCATCGACAATGTGGGCCAGGACGCATGTGTTTGGTGGCTCTATTCAGAAGCTCACGAATCACGCCATGCTGCTTCGAGGTCCCGCCCATCCGCTTCTGCGCTGACTCGCGCGCCCGTTTTCGGACCAGGGACCAGGCTCGCCGCTCTTTCCCCCGAGCACGGCATGATGTCCGTCGCTCGCTATCCTTATCTCTCCCGCCCCCTGCCCGCGGGCGCTTGAACGTAGGTGTGACTCTTTTACGCGCGCATGCAAGCACCATCTGGAATATATATATATATATATATATATATATATATATATACATATACATATACATATATATATATACACACATACATATTAGACATATACATATGCACATACATATACATATTCACATATTTTTGTATATATATATATGTATAGGTATATCCCCGCGTGTTTGTATTTAGGGTATCTTAGCTGTGCTCTAAGGAATTGAACCTGAAACTTGGTTTGGTGGATCCTTCCTCGCCGCCGCCGCCCCGTCGCCGCCTCGTCGCCGCACGTCGTCTGGGCCTGATCCTTAGTCTGGCGGCTACATACTCACCGTCGCCACCCGTCGCGGGGGCCTTGTTTCGAATTGCAACCCAATCGACTGCAACCCAATAGGTTGCAACCCAATCGATTCCCAACACCACATAGATAAAAACGTCAGCACACGTAATTACGTTAATTGGGATACCAGATACTTGAAGACGGTAGCCCTTAGCACAGATTCCCCCTGATTGCTCCTGCTTGCTTGATTGCTCCTGATTTGCTCCTTAGCAAAAAAACGCCTGCTTGCTCTTGAGGGGCCCATACTTCTGTTCTGAACACTGGGCCGTGTCTTCGACCCGGCGGCTTTGCAACCACGGTCGCCGCCCCGTGGCCGTCTCGTCGCTGCCCGTGGTGTGGGCCGTGTCTCCAGTTTGGCGGCTATGTGGCCGCCGTCGCCGCCCCGCCGTCGCCTCGTCGCTGCCCTAGAATGCAGAAAAAACGGAAAAAAACATTAGTTGAACCCCCCCCCCGGACTTATCGACTCCCGGGGAACCGATGCAAAACGCATACGACTCTGAAACAATGCCCCTCCGACCTGTGAGTTCATGCTATCCCAGCCAGGCCAGTAACGGTATCCCCCGCCATCCCCTGCAACAAAGTACTATGCGCGCACACACTCGTTTATCAAAAATCATAAATGTTCAAGAGCCCCTTGCAGAAAAAAACAAGACGACGTGCACACGCGCGCGTCGCCGCGCGTGCATGCCGAAGCCTTTTTTTCAAAAACCTTCGATGTCGGAAGTACTTGAAAGTCGAGTGTCCAAAAAACATGGTTGTGATTCTTTTTTGATTAAAAATGGGGGGCGCAACACTTATTATCGGATGTTTAACAAAGGCGTGCGCGCGCGCTCCTCCGAAGTCTTAAGAAAACCATAAATTGTTCAACAATTCCAGAACATGTTACCAAACGGGCTTCGCGCGCGCATGTCGAAATCGTTCGAACGCCCTTGCGTGCGTGCTGGGGTGGCACGATCCGTGTCAAATACTACCATGCGAACCACTATCGCGCGCCTGCCGCGCGCGCATTTCGAATTCCTTCCAAAACCTTCATCACCGACGCGAAGACGCCGTCATCGTCGTCGACGTGATCAGCATCGGCGCCGTCACTGGCTCCCCCGTCGTCGTTGTCAGCATCGCCGCCAGCATCGCTACTATCATCCCGAAACATATTCGAGAAAAAATGGTATGTCGCAATCAAAAAAATGGCGATCGCACTCGAACACATTCCTAAGCAAAAACTACAGCTTGTTCAACAGTTTCACGAAATGCTACTCTGTGTCCCTCAAGAGTTTTGGGGCCCCCGACTACAGGTACCCCCCGGACTACAAGTGCCCGTCCCCCGGACTACAGGTACCCCCCCCCTGGACTACAGGTACCCCCCCCTGGACTACAGGTACCCCCCCCGAACTACAAGTACCCCCCCCCCCCGGACTACAGGTACCCCCCCCCAGACTACAGGTACCTCCCAAGCCCCCGGAACTACAAGCCCCCCCGCGTTCGCTACGTAGTCTCTGGAAGCCAAAGCGGCCTGCCAAGATGCGTCCGCACATTTTCACTTAGGCGTGCTAAGAAATTCGCCATCGTTGGGCCAACGGTCGGGGCTGAGCACTCTCGACGGACGAGTCGGCACGGAAACGAGAAGATAACGAGGAACGGAACGATATATCTACAAAGAAACAAAACAATAAGCAGGGGAACGGACGAACAAAGAGAGAGAGAGAGGAAGAGAAACACAACAGAAGTACCCACCCACCCCGGACTACAGGTACCCCCCCCCGGACTACAACCCCCCCCCGGACTACAAGTACCCCCCCCCGGACTACAGGTACCCCCCCCCCCGGAGTACAGGTACCTCCCAAGCCCCCGGAACTACAAGCCCCCCCGCGTTCGCTACATAGTCTCTGGAAGCCAAAGCGGCCCGCCAAGATGCGTCCGCACATTTTCACTTAGGCGTGCTAAGAAATTCGCCATCGTTGGGCCAGCGGTCGGGGCTGAGCACTCTCGACGGACGAGTCGGCACGGAAACGAGAAGATAACGAGGAACGGAACGATATATCTACAAAGAAACAAAACAATAAGCAGGGGAACGGACGAACAAAGAGAGAGAGAGAGAGAGGAAGAGAAACACAACAGAAGTACCCCCCCTACCCCCCCCCCGGACTACAGGTCCCCCCCCCCGGACTACAAGTACCCCCCCCCAGACTACAGGTACCCCCCCCCGACTACAAGTACCCCCCCCCCAGACTATAGGTACCCCCCCCCGACTACAGGTACCCCCAAAACTATTGAGGAACACAGAGTACCAAGCGGGCCGTTCGCGCCTGCATGCCGGTATCGTTCGAACGCATTTGCGCGCGGACTGTCGCAATAATCGCTTTGGGGGGGGTCGCAAGGATGTCAAAACCGACTGCCCCGAAAGCATCAAAGACACGGTTTCACAACATGAGTTAAGGATACACTTGAGTATTCACCATTGTCTTCCAGCTCTGCCAAAAACCCCTGGCGCCGCACGTCGCACTCACCCGGGCGCCCGGGCGCCCTTGCGCGCGGGTGGTCCTGATCCGCGTCCACTAATGACGCGCGAACCACTCGCGCGAGTCAGCCGCGCGCGCATGTCGAATCCCTTCCAAAACCTCCATCACCGACGCGAGGACATCGCAATCGTCATCGGCGGGTGTGATCAACATCGGCGCCGCCATTGGTTCTGCCGTCGTCAATGCATCGTCAACATCATCGAAACTCTCAGCATCGCGTCAACCGTTGTCGGCGTCGCAATGATACCGCGCGCGCCCGAGTCACCGACTCGGGCTGAAGTGCCCAGTGGGAAGCGCCCAGCTGTCAGCGCCACCGCGGCCGCGTCGGTCGAGCTGCATTAACTGGCCGCTGCGCGCACAACCACGCGCGGGCAAAGGCGGCCGCGCAGATGCACCAGCCAACGCCAACCCCTCATCGCACTCGCCTTCGCATGGGTTTTGCAAACCAAATTGCGGGCGGGCGGGTGGGATGATTGCGCGAGCAGTGGAGTCGATAACTCAATGCGAGCACTGGCGGCTTGCACCACGCAGATTGCACCACAGAGCTTGCGCAACATGGGTTGCCCAGCATAGGCGGATTCCACTACGTGCAACGAACAACGATGCACCAACGAGATTGCACAACATATATTCTCCTGTCTACAAAAAGTAATAGGATCGCCTCCCCGTTGAAACAAACGGCCCCCCTTTGTCGCATCGCAGTTCACATACGACTGTGCCCCAATCGTCCGGAAAAAAATGAATTCGCACCATCCCGGGCAGGCCGATACCGGCACCCCCCCTCACCCCGCGGAAAAAAATACGCGCGCCCACTCGCTTATCGAAGCACGCGCGCGCACTTCGTCGCTCGCGCGCGTCGTCGCGCGAGCGCGCCCAGAATCCTTCAAAAACGGTTGCCTCCTCCAGGAGTTCAAAATCGAATGCCTCGAAAACATATTTAAAAACAAAAAAAACATGGTTTCGAAACCAGGGTGTTCTAAAACAAGTGCGCTGGGGCCCTTGCGGATTTTTGCGAACGCCATGCGTTTTTCCCCCCTAGTGATCACAACATGCTACCAAGCGGGCCTCTCGCGCGCGCGCGACGGATTCGCTCGAACGCCCCCCCCCGCAGCGCGCGGGCCGTCGCGAGAATCCCTCGCGCAGAACGAGACGAAGTGCATGCGCGCGCATCTCGCGCGAACCGATTCGTCTCAAACACCTGAAATGTCGCGTTGGTTTCAAATAGAAACACTATGTTCTGCAACGCCAGATTTTCATAGATCTATTCATACACCAAAAAATGCGCCTGCGCTGCTGTGGGTTCTTGAAAACCATACGTTGTCTGCGCATGTTCATTGAATGCTGCTACACTGGCGGGCCCCTCGTGCCGCGTGCCAAAATCATTCGAGCGCCCTTGCGCGCGAGCTGGGGGGGGGGGGGGCGATCCGCGTCAAATCATACCACGCGGGCCACTCTAGCGCGTCGGCCGCGCGCGCACGTCGAACTCCGTCCACAACCTTCATCGCCGACGCGAGGACGCCGTCATCGTCGCTGGCCTGATCAGCAACGGCGCCGTCACTGGCCTTGCCGTCGTCGTTGTCATCATCGTCGCCAGCATCGCTATGAGCATACTCGTGTCTACTGCTGTCGGCGTTGCCACGGTACCGCGCCTGGCAAAGTCGCCGACCCGCGCTGACGTGCCAACTGGGAGATGCCCAGCGGTCAGCGCCACCGCGGCCGCGTCGGCCGCTGCGCGCGCGCATGCGCAGGCCAGCGCGGTCGCAGGGACGCACCAACCAACGCCAAGCACTCATCGCAATCGCCGCCGCATGGGCTCCTGCAAACCAGGTTGCAGGCGGGTTGGTGGGGCGATTGCGTGAATAGTGGAACTTGCAAATGTAGAGTCTCCGGTCTGCACGAATGATCTGATCTTCCCCCCCTCTTCATCGAACTGAACCTGTCCCACGTTCGCATTGCAACTTACACACGATTCTGCCCCATCGTCCATCATACATCTGAATTCATTTCACTCCGACTAACCCGGAAATTCCCTCCCTCGTCCTCTACAACCAATGCGCGCACTCGTGTATCAAAAAGAACGGAGGTCCATAAATCCATTGCAAAAACGAGACGATGTGCACATGCGCTCGTCGTGCGCGCATGGCAAAACAACTTAGGTTCCGCAGGGATAAAATCGAGCACACCGGAAGCATGACAGCATACTGCTTCGCTGCAGGGAGGATCAAAGAAAACTTGCGTTCGGTTCCCTGCGGGTGCGAAAACTATGAATGTTCCAACATGTGCGTAACATGCTACCACATGGGCCTCCCGCGCGCGCATGTCGGAATCGCAAAAACGCCCGTCGCGCTCGTGCTGTCGTAAGAACCCTTTGCAACATAATTAAAGACATACACGCACGCGCGTCGTCGCGCGCGCAATCCAGAATCCTTCACAAACCTGATGTTCCGCACAACTTCCAAAAAAAAAAAAAACAATCGCCCCGAAAACAAATAAACAACACGTGGTTGTGTACCATCAATTTTCGAAACAAAAAACTGCGCTCGCAGCCTGGCGAATTCCTAGGAGTACCTTGTGTCCTTCAGCATGTTCATTAACTGCTCCCACACGGGCGTCCCGCGCCGCATGTCGAAATCATTCGAACGCCTTTGCGCGCGTGCTGGGGGGTGGTGGGGGTGCGACCCGCGTCAAAAAACACCATGCGGGCCACTCTCGTGCGTCGGCCGCGCACGCATGTCGAACTCCTTCCGACACCTTCATCACCGACGCGGGGACGCTACCATCGTCGTATCAGTCACCAGCATCGCTACTATCATCATCGCGTCTATTGTTGTCGACGTTGTCGTTAAACCACGCCCGCTTGAGTCGCCGACTCGCAATGAAATGCCCGCGGGGAAATGTCCACCGGTCAGCGCCCCCGCGGCCGCGTCGGTTGCGCCGAACTATCTGGCTGCTGCCCGCGCGAGCATACGCGCCAGCGCTGCCGCGGCGATGCGACAGCCTGCGCCGAGCAGTGTTCGCAATCGCCGCCTTGGTTTTGCAAACAGGATTGCGGGTGGGCGGGCGGGATGATTGCGATTGCAGTGGAGTTGGCATTGGTTACACCACTGGGACTGCACCACGTAGCTTGCACAACATTTTTTGAAACGTACAGACTGTATCAAATGAGTCACAGAGCATGGGTTGCGCCACAGAAGGGTGCACGACATATTTTGCACCACGTAGCTCGCACCACAAATATTGCACCACCCAGGGTGCGCAACATAGCCTGCACCACATAGAATGCACTATTTGGATTGCAACACGTAGCCTGCACAACACATGTTGAGCCGCACAGATTGCACCACATGGATTGCACAACACACAGATCACCATGTAGGGTGCAAAACCTACAGCCTCCTTTCTCAATTAATATAGGCTCTCCCCCCTCCCCCTCCGGACAAACGGCCCCCCTTTTCGTATTGCAGTTTAAAATCGTTTCTGCCCCATCGCCCATCCGCAATATGAACTTCGACAATTCCAGGCAAGCGGGCAGTCCCCCCTTCATCCTCTGTAAAAAAACATACACGCGTACTCGATTATCACAAATATTCAGTTGTCAAGAGCACATTCAAAAAATGAAGCGATGTGTACACGCGCGCGTTGTCGCGAGCGCATGTCGAAATCGTACAAAAAAACAGCTTGTGTTAACGAATTCCACATCGAGTGTCCCGAAAAAAATCGAAATCACATGGTGTCGCAAAAAGTGCTCTCAAAAAGAAAAACTTGCCCTCGCGCTCTTGCAGATTCTTGAGGAAACCGTTGGTTTCTCGAAATGTTCATCAAATTGTAGCAAACGTGCTTCTCGCGCGCGCATGTCGAAATCGCTCGAACGCCCTTACGCGCGTGCTGTCGCCATAATCCCTTGCAACAAATTGGACATGGACACAGTGCACACGCGCGCGTCGTCGCGCGCGCATGCGGGAATCCTTCAAACACCTTCGGGTGCCCAGATCACGACTTCGTCGGGCTTCACAAGGATTTCGCAACACGATTGCATCTGACAAAACGTCCGCGGAAGTATGTTTTTCCGTACGAACTAGTTTACCCCCCCATGTAAATGAGCCTCCCCTCGCACTTGTGCTTAATAACTATACATCCGCAGTGCATCCTGGGGCCCTCAGGGGCAATAGAAATTGGTTTACACCTTCGATGATTGTACCATTCTCGACTTCTTGGGCTTCAAACACCCCACCCAAGACCGCCCCAGAGGCCTGCAAGACAGCCCCACGACGATCCAAGAAGCCTCCAAGAGGGCCCTAGGCCGGCCCCAGGGTGGCCCAAAAGGCCCCCAAGACAGCTCAAAGATTGCCGCAGTGGGCCAGAAGACGGCCCAAGAGACACCCCCAGGACGGCTCTTGGAGACTCGCAGAAGGCACCAACAAGACGGCCCAGAGAGGCCCTCCAAGACAGCCTCCGCAGGCGCCAGGCGGCCCCAGCAAGCCCCTAAGCAGCCCAAAGATGACCCCTGGGGGCCCCCACGAGACTCCAAAAGGTCTCGAACGCACAGACTCCACATAGTCCGCATGTGCACCCCGCGAAGCGACAGGAGTCCACGGATCCGGGAAGGTTTCCCCGGAAACATGGCGCCGAGGCCGCATGCTTCGGCTGCGCAACGCGCCTATCCTGCACGGAAGCGGCACGCCGTCCCTTAGGCACGCCGTCCCCTTAGAGGGGGGGGGGGGGCGGCCCCCCCGTGCGTACTCCACCTGTTTGGAACAGGCGCCAAAAACAGCCGAAATCTACTCCATGGCGGGGGGGGGCGAGGGCCCGCGCCGATCGGCAGGTGCGAGGGCCCGCGCCGATCGGCAAAGCAACGCATACAGGCACGATGTCTGAGCCGCTCGCCCCCGCCCAATGGCTGCGCCGCCTCGGGTGCGCCGCGCGGAAACACGGGCCAGAGGGGCGAGCGAGAGCGAGGCTCCCTCCGCGCCGACGGGGCGGGGCCCGTGGCAGCTCCCCCCAGGGGGGCCCGAGCGAGCGAGCGACCGGGCCAGGAGCGAGCGAGCGGGCCTCTGCGCGCGCGCGAGCAGGGCTGGCGAGCCCCCCGCGGGCCAGGAGCGAGAGCGGGCGGCCGGCCCCCGCCCCCCCCCCCCCCTCCAGCGCGGAGGGGGGCGGCGCCGTGTCCGCGCCCACGGAGACCGCCAGCACGCCCACGGCCCAGATGGTCAGCATCAGCAGCGCGCCGTGCGCGTCGCCGAGGTGCCTCCCCATCCCCGCTCGCGTCGGCGAGGGCCGCAGGACCAACGACTAGGCCGGGCGTGTCCTCCCACAGGCGGGGCTTGGACGGCAAGTGAAGAGTGGCCACCAAAAGATATCAAAACATACCACAAAAATCCACAAACCAATAGTCAGACATGCCACAAACATCGTCCCCACATGAGGTGCATGTTTGGGTATGTGTTTGCACACTCCTCCTGTAGAGGGACACGCCCGACGGAAGCCAAAACGACTGGGCGCAGCCCCGCCCCCCCCCCTGGCGGCGCTGCAGCGCCAGGGGGGGGGCGCTCCGCCAGACGGGGGGAGAGAAACAACAAAAAAACGCCGAAGAACACCTCGCAGGGTGGGCGCCCTGGTCCTCCTCGCCCCGGGGCGTCCTCCTCCTCCTCCTCCTCCTCCTCCTCCTCCTCCTCCTCCTCCTCCTCCCCCTCCCCCCCTCCCCTCCCTCCCTCCTTCCTCCTCCTCCTCCTCCTCCCTCCTCCTCCTCCTCCTCCTCCTCCTCCTCCTCCTCCTCCTCCTCCTCCTCCTCCTCCTCCGCCTCCTCCTCCTCCGCCTCCTTCTCCAAAGTCCTCCTCCTACTCCTCCTCCTTCTCCTCCTCCTCCTCCTCCAAAGTCCTCCTCTTCCGCCGCCTCCTCCTCCTCCTCCTGGAGGCAAGGCGTTGTCTGAAGCAGGGGGGCCCCCCGCACCTGCGGCAGAAAAGCATGAGGACTGACCCTCCCACGGGCACTGCCAGACGTGATGGACTTGCTTTCCACCACCACAACCAGAAGTTGGAGGGGGAGAGGGTCCTCCTCCTCCTCCTCCTCCTCCTCCTCCTCCTCCTCCTCCTTCTCCCCTCCAACTTATGGTGATGGCGGTGGGAAACAAGCCCATCAAGACAGCGCGGGCCACCTGGCGCACGGTGCTCAACCTGGGCCAGGAGGAAGCGGAGGCCGCCCAGTCTGGCCTGGCATGGCGGCCTCTGGGCCTGGAGACGGCCGCCGAGCTCCACGGGGTCCAAAGCCCGCAGGCGGCGATCGACGCCTGGAAGCGCCGCAAGGGCGCCTCGGGGCCCCGGCTGGCGCACCCCTTCCTCCTCGGGGGCGGCTCGCCGCCGAGCGGTGGGCCGCGCCTGGGTTGGGGGGGTTGCGCCAGCTCCTGACCATTGCGCTCCGGCCGCGCGGGAGACCCGCGCGCGCCGCTGGGAGAGGAGGAGGAGAGCCATGCAGGACTATACACAGGAAAAGGGGGTTCCAGGCCCTATGAGCACAGTGGCGCCTTTGGCGGCGAGGGGCACCTCGGCGAGAGGAGGATCGCCCCCTCGAATGGGGAGCGCCAGCAGCTCGGCTGGACGGAGGAGCGGTGCCGCGACGCGCAGGGGGAGGGAAGACGTGGAGGGCGGCCGAGGGCCTCGCCAGGGTGAGCGGCCCGCGCGGGGCGCCGCGGTCTGCCAGCAGTAGGCGGTTCCGCGGGCGGGGTGCTGCGGCGCCGCCACGGCTGGGCAGGGCCCGCTCGGACCGGCGGGTGGAGCCGCGTCGGGGCCGGCCAGGAGGGGGGCGTCCAAGGAGGGGGGGCGCAAATCATGGCCGGCGGCATGTGCTCGGTCCAAGAGGGGGGACGCACTGAAATAAGAAGAGGCGCCATGAAATCTGGGGAGACACTCTGTCCCTCGACATAGTCCGGGGAGGGTGCTTGTAGTCCGGGGGAAGGGTACCTGTGGTCCAGGGGAACCAATAGTCCGGGGGTGGAGGGTACTTACAGTCTACGGGGGAACGCGTGTTCACGCGTCAACGCACGCGTGGATGTAGTCCTCGGGGGGGTACATGTGGCCAGGGGGGGACCGGTAGTCCGGGGGTACCTGTAGTCCGGGGGAGGGGTACCTTAGTTCGCGGGGAGAGGGTACCTGTAGTCTGCGGGGTACCTGTAGTCCGGGGACCCAGAACTATTGAGGGACACAGGGTATCACTGCCCCCGCCATGATATCCACCTCCGTCGGGATAGCCTGCGGCAGCGTCCCTCGCTGTCGTCCAGACTTCCTCGCTGTCGGCAGCGTCGTCGTCCTCGCTGTCGTCCAGATCTTCCCTCTCCACCCATATCCTGCCCTCACCCCTGTCCTCAGAGTCCCACCCCGCCTCGTCCTCACGATCCCGCCCTTCCTCCTCCCTCCCTCATGCACCAAGTGCCTGCAAACCTCAGGGGGCTTGAATACGGTTAACAAGTGGCACGCGTGCATTGGCTCTTGCACAAAAGGGAGGAGGAGGAGGAGGAGGAGAAGGAGGAGGAGGAGGAAGAGAGGAGGAAGAGGACGAGGAGGAGGAGGAGGGGGGGGAGAGAGGGGACGAGAAATCGGAGAAGGAGTGCCCACAGAGGGCCGCAAGAAGGGCGTCAGAGGGCGAACTCGAGGAGACAGGGGCGGGGGGGGCGGGCCAGGAGGGGGCGGTGCGACGCCGAAATCAAATGGTTGGGGCGGAGGGGGGCGTGATGGACAAGGCACTGGGCGGCTGGGGAGGGAGGAATGGTCGGGGGGGCGGGACGGTGGGGGCAGTGCGACGCCGAAATAAGATTGTCGGGGCGGAGGGGGGCGGGGTGCAGTGGGCGGGTGGGTAGGGGGGTTCGGAAGGGTCGTGGGGGCGAAGGTGGGGGCGGTGCGACGCCGAAATAAAATGATCGGGGCGGAGGAGGGCGGGGTGCAGAGGGCACTGGGCGGCTGGAGAGGGAAAGGGGCGGCGGGGGGGCGGAACGGCGGGGGCGGTGCGACGCCGAAATTAAGAGGTCGGGGCGGGGGAAGGGGCGGGGGGAGAGGGCACTGGACGGGGGGCGGTGTCGCGCTGGTGGTGGTGGTGGTGGTGGTGGTGGTGGTGGTGGTGGTGGTGGTGGTGGTGGTGGTGGGTGGTGGTGGTGGTGGGTGGTGGTGGTGGTGGTTGTGGTGGTGTGGTGGTGGTGGTGGTGGTGGTGGTGGTGGTGGTGGTGGTGGTGGTGGTGGTGGTGGTGGTGGTGGTGGTGGTGTCACGCTGGTGGTGGTGGTGGTGGTGGTGGTGGTGGTGGTGGTGGTGGTGGTTGGTGTATTACGTGGTCGGGTCGGAGCGGGGTGGGGTGGACAGGGCACTGGACGAGGGGCGGTGTCACGCTGGTGGTGGTGGTTGGTGTAGACAATGGTCGGGGCGGAGCACTGGACGGGAGGCGGTGCCACGCTGGTGGTGGTGGTGGTGGTGATTCGTGTGGGTGAGTGGGTTGAGGGGCGGGGAGGGCGGGGCGGTGGGGGCGGTGCGGCGCCAAATAGAGTGGTCGGAGCTCTAGACACCCTGTGCAAGATAATAAAAACAGATGGAACATCGATCCTCCACCTCCTCCTCCACGAGAGCCGATCCGCGGACTTAACGCTGTGATGATGATGGTGATGAAGATGAGAATGATGATGAGAATGATAATGTTGCTGATGATGGTGGTAGTGGTGATGCTGATGCGGATGACGATGATGATGATGATAATGGTGATGCTGATAATGAGAATGGTGGTAGTGGCGATAGATGGTGAAACAAATGTTGCTCGGTATGGTGATGATGATAAGGATGGCGATGACGATGATGACGATGGAGATGATGCTTTTAATGGTGGTGATGATGATGGCGATGGCTGATGATGATGCTGAGGATGATAATGAATATGGTTATGATAATGCGGGTGATGGCAATGATGAGTATTATGACGCTGATGATAATGAGCATGCTGTTGTCGGTGATGATGATGATGATGATGATGATGATGATGATGATGATGATGATGATGATGAGTATGGTGATGGTTAGAGAATGTATGGTGATGCTGATACTGATGGTAATGATGATGATGGTGATGATGCTGATGGTGCTGTTGATTGTGGTGGGCTGGTGATGGTGATGGTGATGATGATGATGAAAATGATGATGGTGGTGATGACGATGATGGTGATGATGCTAATGGTGATGATGATGGTGATGATGGGGTGGATGATGATGATGATGATTATGATGATTATGATTATGATGATGATGATGATGATGATGATGATGATGATGATGATGATGATGATGATGATGATGATGATGATGATGATGATGATAATGATGATGATGATGATGCGAATGATGACGATGATGAGATAGATGGTCGATCGGTCGGTCTGCTCACAGGCACCACAGGTCGGAGCGCATGGCCCTAGATGGAGAGGAGGCGATACAACAGGGAGGAGGAGGGACGAGGGACGAGGGAGGAGGGACGGAGGAAGAGTCCGTGATGAGAGAGGAGGAACGAGGAGAGAGGGAGGATGAAAGAAAAGGACGGACTGAGGAGGAATGGTGCCTGGAGGATGAAGGGTGAGGCTGCGTGGATAGGGGAGCCTGGAGAGGAGGGAGGAGGGAGGAGGAGGCAGGCGGGAGCAGGAGCAGACCACTGGAGAAGAAGGGGCAGGAGGGAGCGCGACGAAGCGGAACCAAGAGTGGGGAGGATGGTGGCTGGGAGAACACTGCGATGCTGGAGCGGGAGCGGGGAGAAACGAGAGAGAAGGGGAAGTGCTGCCGCGGCCGAAGGCGGAGGGCGCCCGAGAGAGCACGGGAGCCTCCCGAGGAGAGAGCGCGGCACGAGCAGGCCAGAGGACGAACGGTGCGAACAGCCAGTGGCCGACACGGCAGACGGCCGCTCTCGGCCGGAAGGGCTCTCGGCCAGCTCCTCGGTGGTGACGCCGCTGGTGAGGGCGCGCGGAAGGGGCGAGGGAAGGAGCAGAGAGGGAAAAGCAGGAAAGGAGGAGGGAGAAAGAGGAGGAGGAGGAGGAGAGGAGGAGGAGGAGGAGGAGGAGGAGGAGGAGGAGGAGGAGGAGGAGGGGAGGAGCAGGAGGAGGGAGCGGGACGAGGAGGGCCACGGCGACGAGACGAGAGAGAGAGAGAGAGCAGGAGGAGGCAGGGAAGGAGAAGAGGCACTGTAAGGGGGGGAGAGGAGCAGCAGCAGGAGGGAGGAGGGAGCGAGGACGGGGGGGGGCAGGCGGGCGGGGCGGAGCGGGAGGCAAGGAGGCCTGCAGGCAGGGAAGAGGAGGAGAACCACCAGCAGCAGCAGCAGCAGCAGCAGCAGCAGCAGCAGCAGCAGCAGAGGTGGCAGAAGCAAAGGGGCGGAGCGGAAGGCGGAGAGGCAGGAGGAAGCAGGGGAGGGAAGGAGGGGAGGTAAGAGGAAAGGAGGGGAAGGACGGAGGAGGAAGGGAAGAAAGGGAGAGAAGAAAGGGGAAGGAAGAGAAGGGAAGGGGAGAGAAGGAGGGGGGGAAAGGAGGAAAGGAAGGAGGGGAGGAAAGGAAGGGGGAGGAAGGGAAGGAGCAGCAGAGGGGGGAGGCATCGGGGCGGGAAAGGAGGAAAAGCACGGCGACAGGGGCGGGCGAGGAAGGGGAAGGAAGGGAGAGAGCGGGAGGGGAGGGCTGAGAGGGGAACGGGGCGATGTGGAGAAGCGATCTGTGTGGAGAAGGAACCAGCGTTGAGAGGCCGGAAGAGGGAGCGGGAAAAAAGAAAGCGAGCGGAGGAAAACGAGAGGAGAGAGATGAGACGGAGTGAGCAAGAAGGCGGACGGAGGAGGGAAGACGGGGAAGAAGGCGAGAGCAGGATGAGCACGGCGCAGAGAAGAGTAAGAGGGCGGAAGGCGGCGGACAACGACGAGGGGAAGGGAGGGTAGAGAAGTGAGGATGAGGAGAAGGAACAGGAAGATTGAAGGGGCCCAGGGAAACACGAATAAATCGGCACAGATCCCATGATCCCCCATATGTCTCCATAATGTTCTGGATGATCGTCGTCCCCTCCACTTCTCATGTTTTCCATCTGTGTTCATGGGAATCGACGTTTGCTTTGGGGCCTGTCCCATTGTTTCCCCTCCTGAAGAAGGGGAACAAAGCGAGAGCGAGAGCCAGCCTCTGACCGTTAGGCGGGGCTCCCGCTCGTCGTCGAAAGGGAGGGATGGAGGGAGGGGAGGGAGGGAGGGAGGGAGGGAGGGAGGGAGGAGGAGGAGGGAGGAGGAGGAGGAGGAGGAGGAGGACGAGGAGGAGGAGAAGGAGGAGGAGGAGGAGGAGGAGAGGGAGAAGCGAGAGCCAGCCAGCAAAACGCAAGAGGGCGAGAGGGAGCGGCCCAGAACTTTCCGACGCGGCCCGATGTTGTTGCGGGGAGCCTCACCGGGATGGAGGAGGAGGGGGGAAGAAGGCGGATCGGCGGCGGGAGCTGGCGTTGAGCAGGGACCGACCGTCCCGGCATTCTTATAGGCCTACCACGAGATGTTCTTAGAACCCAAAGATGTTCTAAGAACGCAGACATCCCTGGAACAAGAACCCGATGTACCAAAACAAGACAGTCCCAGCCAGAAATGCTCCAAGAACTTGTCGTAGAAACCACCAAAGGCTCTTGGAACATTGTTTGGTCGGCCTATAGGCACGCCAGGATGCCTCGCCACTGCTTGATCACGGGCCCCAGAGGCATTGATGATGGGCCTGTTTTCCACCACCACCACCAGAAGTTGGAGGGGGAGGGGGTCCTCCTCATCCTCCTCCTCCTCCACCTCATCCTCCTCCACCTCCTCCTCCTTCCCTCCCTCCCTCCTTCCCTCCCTCCCTCCCTCCCTCCTTCCCTCCTCCTCCTCCTCCTCCTCCTCCTCCTCATCCTCCTCCTCCTCATCCTCCTCCTCCTCCTCCTCGTCCTCCTCCACCTCCTCCTCCTCCTCCAACTTCTGGTGGTGGTGGTGGAAAACAGGCCCATCAATTGACCGGCCGCCGCGCCCGGCTCCGCTGGGGCGCGTCGGGTAGACCGCCGCCGCGCCCCCCCCTCGGCAGGCTGAGGCTGACACGTGTCAAGGCGTGGCAGGGTGCCACGGGGCCGTCCGGTGGGATTTCGGCACGGTCCACCCGTATAATCCCACCAGCCCTTTGGGCGTGAGTGGTTTAGCGAGCTCTCTCTGTTCTCAACCCCCCTTATTCCCCCCCTCCCCCTACCCCCTCCCCCTGGGCCTGGAGAGGGCGTCTCGCGGGTGGTTGGAGGGGTCTTTTTCGACTCCTGGGAGGGCTAAAATTCTACACCCCTCACGAGGATTCTGGCCCCGACGGGGGGGGGGAGAAAAGTGCTCGCCCCATCTGTGATCGATCGCCCGACAGATGGCCCCAAGATTCCTCCCAGAACCCTCCCAAAGAGCCCCAAGAGGCCCCAAGAGGCCTCCAAGAGGCCCCCAAGATGCCCCCAAGAGGCCCCCAAGAGGCCCCAAGAGGCTCCCCCGAG
>CAUYUJ010015702.1:147617-177718 GCA_963575745.1 Prorocentrum cordatum | reverse complement strand
ACTACTACTACTACTACTACTACTACTACTACGACTACTACTACTAGCTACTGCTACTGCTACTACTACTACTACTACTACTACTACTACTACTACTACTACTACTACTACTACTACTACTACTACTACTACTACTACTACTACTACTACTACTACTACTACTACTACTACTACTACTACTACTACTACTACTACTACTACTACTACGAGGGGACCGAACGACTCGCACCAGGACGAGGTGCCCGAACGCCTCACACCACGAGGAGCCCGAACGACTCACACCGGGACGAGGGGCCCGAACGGCTCACACCACGAAGAGCCCGAACGACTCACACCAGGAGGAGGGGCCCGAACGACTCACACCAGGACGAGGCGCCCGAACGACTCACACCACGAGGAGCCCGAACGACTCACACCACGACGAGGGCCCCGAACGACTCACACCACGAGGAGCCCGAACGAGTCACACCAGGAGGAGGGGCCCGAACGACTCACACCAGGACGAGGGGCCCGAACAACTCACACCACGAGAAGCCCGAACGACTCACACCAGGACGAAGAGCCCGAACGACTCAAACCACGAAGAGCCCGAACGACTCACACCAGGAAGAAGGGCCCGAACGACTCACACCAGGACGAGAGGCCCGAACGACTCAAACCACGAGGAGCCCGAACGGCTCACACCAGGACGAGGGGCCCGAACGACTCACACCACGAGGAGCCCGAACGACTCACACCAGGAAGAGGGGCCCGAAGGACTCACACAAGGACGATGGGGCCGAACGACTCACCCCACGAGGGGCCCCAACGACTCCCACCAGTCGTCGTCGTCGTCGTCGTCGTCGTCGTCGCCGCCGCCTTCGTCGTCGTCGTCGTCGTCGACGTCGTCGTCGTCGTCGTAATCGTCGTCGTCGTCGCGGTTGTGGTCGTCGTCGTCGCGGTCGATATCGTCGTCGTCGTCGTCGGGTGCGTCGTGGTTGTTAAGATCATCGCTGTGGTCGTCGTCTCCGCTAAATCCCTCTTGCCTCCCACCGCTTTCTCTCCCTCCTCCTCCGCCTCGTCCTTCTCCCGCTCCCACCACAAGGAGGATGTACAAGGAGGCGGGAGGAAGGAGGAACAGGGGAGATGCGGGGGCAGGCAGACACACGCCTGAAAAACACGACTGTCGGCATGCTTCGCAAGAGTTGCTGTTTTGAGATGGGCTGGTGGGGATACGCGAAGCGTGAAGAATTAGGTGTGTGGACGCCATGACATGGACACTCTAACAATCCGATCATTTAATGAAACATGTGTTTGTCATGTGTAAAGCATGCTCTGACAATGCTTCAAACATGTTTTGCTACATAGTTAGAACATGCTTGAAACATATTTCAGACATCTGGGAGTTATTTGGCAGCACGCTTCCTCTCCATTCATCGACTTCCGCAAGATTAGGTCGGGCATGTCCTCCTACAAGCGGATTGTGGATGAAAAGTGGCAAATAGTCTAGGAAATACGCCAAACACTCAAGAATAGTCAAACATTCGCCCCTGGCTTATTTTTACATATGTTGAACATTCCTCCTGTAGAAGGACATGCCCGACTTAACCGTCTGATGAGGATGCGCGGAGAGGATGCAAGGGCCTGGGAGGGCCACTTTAGCGCTTTTGTTCGAACGAGGCGGCCAGCGAGAGTCGCCAAGGATGGGCCGAAGGGGCCAGGATGCAAGGACCTATACCCCTGGGAAGGTTGCCCATCCTTACCCTGCGGGTGGACTGTACGGTCGGGGACCGTGCTTCCCTGGCGTGCCGCCGCGGCGGCCCCGGCGACACGCGGCGCCCTGCGAGCGGACAGCGCGCCGCTCCGCTCCGCGTGGCGGGAGGCTCGGAGAGGCTCAGGACGTGGCCGCCCGGAGCAGTCCTCCTGAGATCCTTTTCGGCACTCCGGGAGCCCCCCGCCCCTCCCGAAGGGGGGCCCTGGGAGGCCCCGACGCCGGCCCAGACGGACTCCGCAGGCACCAGGCGGCCCGAGAGCGCCCGAAGACGGCCTGAGGAGGCCCCGAGAGGCCCCCAAGAGGCCCCCTGGAGGCCCACAGAAGGCCCCCGAGAGGCACAAGGCTGCCCGAGAACGCCCGAAGACGGCCCAGGGAGACCCTAGAGAGGCCCCCAGAGAGCCCCCTGGAGAGGCCCACACAAGGCCTCCGAGAGGCCCCCGAGAGATCCCCCCGAGGAGAGGACGCAGGACGACGAGCACGAGCACAGACACCCCAGGCACGACGCGCAGCGGCGTAGCGCACGTTGTACGACTCTCCCAAGCGCAGGCACGCAGAGTGACGCACGCCGCGGCTTCCTGTGCGCTCCGCGAACAACTGCCGCCCAGGTTGCTGGGCTGGCACGCTCGTGTTGCAGCCTCGGGGGACCTGTCTGGCTGCACACGTCCGAGCGATGCCAAGCTGGTCTGTCCCGTGGCGGCCCCATCCGCGTCGCATCGGTGTCGAATCCATGTCGGCCTCGTCCTCGTCGGGTCCGTGTCGACTCCGCGCCGGATCCACGCCAAGTGCGCGACGAGGCCGCATCGAGCCTGCGTGGGGCACAAGAGGAGACACCAATTTGGGGGACAGGCGAGGTCCCCCGAAGATGTAGCATATCATCTTAGTCACCGATCTCCCAAGCGTAGACACGCGAAGTGACTTGCGTTACGGCTTCCTTTGAGCTCTGCGAACAGCTGCCACCCAGATTATTGGGCTGGCATGGTTCGACCAGGAACCGAACGCTCCGGCATTACCACGAAACGCTCGTAGAACCCAGGAAAAGACTAAGAACAACAACGATGCTCTTACAACAGAAGCCCGCCCGACGTGCTGAAACACGACGCTCTCAGCCAGAAAGGCTCTAGGAGCATGTCATGCAAGCCTCCAAAGGCTCTTAGAACATTCTCTGGTGTTGAGGGATGAAAAAACGGCCCTACCCTGGGTTACAAGTGCATGGTTTGTAAACCTCCTTGGAACCCCCAAGGCCTAGAGCCGCCAGGACGTGGCACATCACGCAGAGCTTACCCTGTCAGCCCACAGGAGTTTCAGCGCACAGCGCCTCGTAAACCAGGGTAGGGGCGTTTTTTTTATGCCCTTGATGAAGACGCTTGGCCACTGCGTGCATGGTGGCGGCACCTGCCGCAGGCAGCTGGATAAAGAGAGGGGCCTCGCGCGGCGCGCGCGCGCGGGCGGCTCTGGCTCGGCCGAGCTTCCAAGGGGGGCAGCACGGAGCCACAGGGACGGGAACAAAGCAGTCCTCCTCCTCCTCCTTCTCCTCCTCTCCTCCTCCACCTGCTCCGAGGAGGAGGAGGAGGAGGAGGAGGAGGAGAAGGAAGAGGAGAGAAGGGTAGGGAGGGAGGGAGAGGAGGGGGAGGGGGGAGAGAGAGAGAGAGAGGGAAGAGAGGAAGAGGAGAGGAGAAAGAGAGCGATGGGGATGGAGGGAGGGAGGGAGGAGGGGTGAGGAGGGAGGAGAGGAGGGAAGAGGAAGAGAAGGGGGAGCAGAAGGAAGAGGAAGATACGTGCCAGCGTCAGTACGACACAATTGCATTCGGCATCCAGTACCCAGGAAGAGGAAGAGAGGGTGATAAAAGAATACGTAAACAGAGAGGGGACGGGGAGGTGAAGGAGGTGGAGGAGGAGGGATGGAGAGGGGAAGGAGGAGTGGAGAGACGGATGAGGAAGGAGGCGAGGGCGAAGAAAAGAGGAGGGAGAAAAAGGCTTTGCAAGTCCCTGTCAAATTGGCAAGTACGGGTGTCTGAAAGGATTTTGGGGTTCAACTTCGGGGGGGAATCTAGGGGGTCGTCCTCCTCATCCTCTTCCTCATCTTCATCCTCCTTATCCTCCTCATCCTCCTCGTCCGCCCTCCTTATGTTCTTCTTTTTCCTCTCTCACCATCCCCGTCTCGCTCAACACCTCCTTCATGCCATCCTCCTTTACTGTTTCTTTCTCTCTCTCTCTCTCTCTCTCTCTCTCTACTGCCCCTTCCCCCCAATTTCACCCACCCGTGTTCCTCCCTACCCCCTACCTTCATTCCCTCCTCAACCTCCCACTCCTTCCTCCTCCTGCCCCAACGCACCACTCATCCTCATGTTGTTGTCCTCAGTCACCTCGAACTTCTTCCCCTCTTCTCCTCCTTCTGCTCCTCCTCTTCCTCCTCCTCCCCCTCCTTCTGAACCGTCCTGGGCCATCGGAGGGCGAGTCAATGTGCTTGAACAACTCCCGAACATCATACCAGTTCTTGCTTATACCCCTACAGCTCGTCCAACAGGCTTAGAACCCCGAACCCGGGCACGGTGGCGGAACTCGCCATCGGCAGCTGGATCATACTTCGTTAGAGCCTTTCTCCCACGAGCCCACCCCACGCTTCGCTCCAGGAGCCTCTCTCGGCCTCAAGACGGCCGCCCCACGAGTAGAAAAACAAAACCACACAAACATTAACTTTTTGCGGTGCGCGCGGACTTCTTGACTCTGCGCTGGACCCCCCTCCCTGGCGCGCGGAGCGGGCCAGGGGCGGCGCCAGAGGCGCCGCCAGGGGGGGGCCCAGCGCAGATCCACAAGAAGTCCGCGCGGAGCGCCAAAAGTTTATGTCTATAGCGTTTTTCCCTACCTGGGCTCTGCCTAGAAGGGTTCTTACTCTCTGAGCTTAAAGGGGCCGGGCAGTGGAACCCGCCCCGGGCGGTTCCCCCAGGATCCGCCCCGCGGTTCCCCCAGTTACGTCCCCTTAGCTTAGCGTTGCGTATCTCATCTTAGCTTAGCTTAGTTCATCTTAGCTTTGCTTAGCTTCATATTAGCTCAGGTTTATATTAGCTTAGCTTAGCGCAGCGCTGCATTAACATAGCATAGCATATCCTATCATAGCCAAGCATAGCATAGCATAGCATACCGTAGCATAGCATAGCATAGCATGGCATAGCATAGCATAGCAGAGCTTAGCATAGCATAGCATATCATAGCATAGCTTAGCATTGCACAGCGCAGCATGACATAGCATAGCTTAGCTTAGCATAGCAAAGCATGGCATAGCATAGCATAGCGCAGCATAGCATAGCACAGCATAGCATAGCATAGCTCAGCATAGCATGGCATGGCATAGCATAGCATAGCAACTAATACTGCTTTCCTAGGGGCTCCAACTTCTAGGTAGGGTCGCACTGGGGTAATTTCTTTTTCGAATGACGGCACAATAACGACGCCCCAGGACGGCCTCGGGATGCCCCGCGACCAACGGAACACGGCCCAGTGACTCCCCAGAGGCGGCGAGGGGAGTCTCCGAGAGGCTCTCGCAGGCCCTAATCGAATAAGCCGCCAGGGGAGCGCCCAGGGAGCCCTCTGGAGAGGCCCTGGGACGGCGACCAGAATCTCAGGAGGCAACTACTGAGCAATGTTTAAAACATTGGATTTTAAAAAATATAGGATTGTTAATTCATGATTAACTTATGAATGAATGTATGCATGAACTCATCGTTGCTTTTAATACTAAATCCCTGCATTTTTAATACATGATCCGCACGCGGAGCATTATTGAAAACGGCACTGCACGGAAGATTAAGCCCAATTGGGGGGCTAATAAGCGGGATTAAGCCGGATTGAGCGAAATTAACTGGGATCAAGCCGGACTAAGCGGGATTGGGCCGGATGACGCCGGATTTCGGACCAAGGCAACATCTGAATTTGACCTCCCACGAGTTCCATCCGAAAGAATTTAGCCCAGAGGGTCCCGAAGAGATCCCAGCAACCGATCCGATGGCTCCCAAAACGGTTTCGCCGAGCCTTTTCCGCCAGGCCTCGGGAACCATGGCGCCAATGACGGCCCCAAGAACGCCTGCCCCTCTTGAACCGTAAGCCCAAATATGGGGGGGCGGGGGGGGAATTGTTCCCACGAGGTCAAAAATGCTCCTCCTCCTCCTCCTCCTCCTCCTCCTCCTCCTCCCCACCTCCGCCTCCGCCTCCGCCTCCGCCTCCTCCTCTTCCTCCGCATCCACCTCCACCACCTCTTTGTCCTCCTCCTCCTCCTCCTCCTCCTCCTCCTCCTCCTTCTCCTCCTCCTCCTCATCGTCCTCCTCCTCCGCCTCCGCCTCCGCCTCCGCCTCCGCCTCCGCCTCCGCCTGAGCCTCCTCCTCCGCCTCCTCCTCCTCCTCATCCTCCTCCGCCTCCTCCTCCTCCTCCTCCTCTTCAGGGAAAGCCCCGCAACGTCACGATGCAGTATCGTACCACTGCTGATCTACCGAGCATGTTCGGGCAAGTGCGTTAGAGTTGCTGCGCTGACAAGCGGGGTGGTCTGCAGGCAACTGTGGGTAAGACTGGATGCGCCGCCAATGCACGGGCACGTGGCCAGCCTAGCCTCTCCACCACCGCCACGGAAGTCCATGGGCCTTAATGCTTGCCATGGTGGACCCAGTCTTCACTGGGTGCAGCACGTGCGCTGCATATTGCAATTTGCGCGCCGCAACCTGCTCGGCAAAACCCATTTGGACCCGATTGCGGTTGAAGATTGGCGCTGGCTGGCGCATTTCTGCGGCCGCGCTGGCGCGCGCAACCTCGCGCGCGACGCGGCCAGCTTGTTTGGTACAACTGCTGCGGCCACGATGGCTCTTGCCGATGGGAACTTCCCGGCGTGTCTCAAAAACCGAGCCGCGCTGGCGCTCGGGCACTTCAGCGCGGGGCGGTGACTCGGGCGGGCGCGATATCATAGCAACGCAGACAATGGCGGCAACGATGCTAATGGTAGCGCGGGTAATGCTGATGACGATGATGACGGCAAGACCAATGACGGCACCGATGCTGATCACGCCGGCGACAATGATGGTGTCCACGTGTCGTTGGCGAAAGTTGTTGGATGATGGCGGCGGCAATGGGGGCGTTTACCGATAACGATAACGGCGGTAATGCGATGGCGCTGACGAGTGTGGCGGTGAGGAGTTGCGCGCGCGCCAAAAAAAAGAGAAATCTGGCAGATGTTGCGGAAGCGCACGCGGTTGTTCCACTGTTGGTGAAAAAGGCTCTATATCGAAACGCTTCGGGAACGAATGGTTTGATCGAATTTCGGCACGCGCGAGTGGCGGCGCGCGTGTGGCACGCACAACATCATGTGGTACTATTACGTTTACTGGGCGCATGGTGGATCAGCGCGGATGCACCGCGCGGTGGGATGAACATGCGGAATGTGGACGGAATTGCTGACGTCATGCGGTTGTCATACGATTTCAACAAATGCGGAGCATAGAAATCCCACCAGCCCTTTGGGCGTGAGTGGTTTAGGGAGCTCTCTCTGTCCTCAACCCCCCTTCTTCCCCTTCGGGGAGGGGTTTACCCCTCCCCCTACCCCCTCCCCCTAGACCTGGAGAGGGAGTTCCGCGGGTCGTCAGGGGGGTCTTTTTCGACGTCTGGGAGGGCCAAAAAACGACGACCCTCACGAGGATTCTGGCCCCGAGAGGGGGGGGGGGAGTTTGGTGCCTCAGCTCGTCTTTGAAGCACAAATCATTGATTTTACCATGGTTTTGGGCCCATTTTGGGCTTCAGAAGGGGCAGCGCTCATCGTCCTTCATAACAAGATCATTGATTTTACAAAGGTGTTGGGCTCATTTTGTCCTTCTCAGGGGGCAGCGCTCATTTGCGCTTCTGAGGAGGCCGCAAGAGGCCCCAAGATGGCCCCAAGAGGCCCCCAAGAGGCCCCCAAGAGGCCTCCAAGAGGCCCCCAAGAGGCCCCCAAGAGGCCCCAAGAGGCCCCCAAGAGGCCCCCAAGAAGCCCCCAAGAGGCCCCCAAGAGGAGGCCCCCAAGAGGCCCCCAAGAGGCCCCCAAGAGGCCCCAAGAGGCTCCAAGAGGCCCCCAAGAGGCCCCACGAGGAGCCCGAACGACTCACACCAGGACGAGGGGCCCGAACGACTCACACCACGAAGAGCCCGAACGACTCACACCACAAGGAGGGGCCCGAACGACTCACACCAGGACGAGGCGCCCGAACGACTCACACCACGAGGAGCCCGAACGACTCACACCACGACGCGGGCCCCGAACGACTCACACCACGAGGAGCCCGAACGAGTCACACCAGGAGGAGGGGCCCGAACGACTCACACCAGGACGAGGGGCCCGAACAACTCACACCACGAGAAGCCCGAACGACTCACACCAGGACGAAGAGCCCGAACGACTCACACCACGAAGAGCCCGAACGACTCACACCAGGAAGAAGGGCCCGAACGACTCACACCAGGACGAGAAACCCCAAACGACTCAAACCACGAGGAGCGTTTTCTCTCCCTCCTCCTCCGCCACGCCCTTCTCCCGCTCCCCCCCACAATGAGGATGTACAAGGAGGCGGGAGGAAGGAGGAACAGGGGAGATATGCGGGGCCAAGCGGACACACGCCTGAAAAACACGACTGTCGGCATTCTTCGCAAGAGTTGCTGCTGTGAGATGGGCTGGTGGGGATACGCGAAGCGTAAAGAATTGCAAGAATTACAATGGAAAGCCGATGGGTGCGTGATGTGTTCGTGTCGAGGCGCTTGCAAAAATGATGCGTGCAGAGTATGATGTTGACATGCGCGCGCGTGGATGTTGTGCATGTTGCTGCAAGGGGTCTTGAACGATGGCCTTTTGAGATAAACGGGCGCGCGCAGGGTACGAATTCACAAGGGTGGACGGACCGACGACGGCTGCCGTGGAATGGTGTAAATTAGTATGGGAACTGCACGACGAGGCAAAACCACGTGTAACGCGCAATGTCCCCGGTCGAACCAGGTTCGGGAAAGGAATGGAACGCGTGCTTCTTTTTGATCTGAATGTACTGTACGGGATGCATTATATGTCACCCATGTTTGTATGCGCAAATTTTTGGTTCACGCTGCGCCCGTGGTGCGCGTTATGTGGTGCAAGTCGCTCTGCCTGACTGGAAAGTGTCATGTGTACTGCTCGCGCAGTCATCCCACCCACCCACCCGCACTTTGGTTACCAAATCATTGCGGCGGCGATTGCGATGACTGAGCGGCGCTGGCTGGCACATCGTTGCGGCCGCGCTACCCCGCGCAGGGTCGCACGCACAGCGGGCAACTAGACTGGCGCGACCGACTCGGCCGCGGTGGCGCTGACCGCTGGGCACTTCCCAACGCGTCTCGCAGGCCGTTCCGGCGCGCGGGCATGTCAGTGCGAGTCGGTGGCCTGGGCGGGCGCGGTCCCATGGCGACGTCGACAAAGGCAGACACGATGATGATGATGATGATGATGATGATGATGATGATGATGATGATGATGATGATGATGATGATGATGATGATGATGATGATGATGATGATGATAGTAGCGGCACGCTGGTGACGATGATGACCACGACGACGACAAGGCCAATGACGGTGCCGATGCTGATCACGCCGACGACGATGATGGTGTCCACACGCCGGCGATGAAGGATTAGGAAGGATTTCAACATGCGCGCGTGGCCGACGCGAGCGAGTGGCCCGCATTATATTATGCGCACGGGATCGTGCCCCCCCTCCCCACCAAGCGCGCAAAGCGTCCGAACGATTCCGAAACGCACGCGCCAGAGCCCCGATTCGTCGAATATGTTGAAAATAAGAATTGAACACCCATCGTCTTCTAATCTATGTTTTTGGGATTTCGCACGAGCGCGCGCGCAAACTGCTTTGAAACACCATGATGCACAACCACTGGTTCGATATGTGTCACGGGACACTCGATCCTGAAGTCCGTCCGGCACCAAGTTTGGTGTGAAAGGTTTCGGCATGCGCGCGCAACTGCGCGCGCGTGTGCACTTCGTCCCTTCTGCTGCAAAGAATGATCGCAAAGGGAAGGTTTTTGATAAACGAAGGTGCGCGCATAGTACTGTTTGACGAGACTGCGGGGGCGGGGGTCGAACCCAGCCTGGCTGGGATGACACTAATTCATTTTATAATGAACGACGGGGCAGCATCATACGTAACCTGCACATCCCAAGAGTGGACCGATAAGTCCAGGGGGGAGGGGACAAAGTGGTAGATCCGAATTCCTTCTTCGGAGAAAGACAATATGCGTGTCGCAATCTACGTGATGCCATCTCACGAGTACAAGATCAGCTTTATGGCACCATTACTGCGGCGCACCAGGTGAGCCTGGGCGTCGCATTGCAGGCTGTGTGGCGCAATATGTGCACGCTACTTGCTGCAGCACGGTGCGCATCCGGAAACGCCACCCGGCGCCGTGAAGGCTCAGTAAGAAAACCAACATGCTGACCCCCCCGTTCGCGACAAGGGGTGCGCCACGCATGCGTGGCCCGTGCGTCGCTCGCGCGCCAGTCGCCGAAGAGGCCGGCCGTCCTCGCGAACATGCACGTCGCCCTCGCAAGGGGGTCCTTTGGTGAGTGTACGCGGCCAGGCACGAGGCGGGCCAATGGGCGGGCGCCGGCCGCAGGCCTGGCAGCGCCCGCCAGCGCACGGCTAGCGGGCACCAGGCGAGCACGGGCGGCCTACCCAGCCGGAAGTCTACAAGGGCAGCCCCGCGCACGGGGCGGGCACGGGCGGACAGGGGGGCGGAAGCCTGGAGGCGCCAGCCAGCTCACGGAGAGCGGGCACGCGGCGGGGTGCGGGCGGGCACCAGGCGAAGGTCCCCGGAAGCGCAGGCCAACGCCGCACGAACCAGAGCAGAGCCTCTCAGTGCCAGGCACTGCCTGGGGAACGACCATTGACCATTACCATGTCCAGAGCGTCAGCTCCCAGGACAGGATACCAGATGTCACTGCGTACGGTCGGGAACTTTACGATACACGCTATCACGCTATCACCAAGCATGGCACAGCTAGTCGCTGGGCCTGCCGTGGCGAAACGCTATCCAGATCATCCCGACCGTATCCCTGTGGCTCTGCCCCCCCGAAACAGCATCGTTTAGCCCATCCTTACCCCCACTGACGTGGCCTGGGCCCCTCTGGCCGATTCACCCCCCAGATGGAGATATAGGCTGTTCCCTGCGGACTTCGATGAGCAGGTCTCCAACTGAGGTGGTGGCATGTGGGGATCGGAATGGGAATGGAGATGGGCATAGGGATCGGTGGAACGATACTGAGTCCCAGTGGCTCTGCACCCCCCGAAAGAAACAGCAGCGGCGGCGATCCTCAAGCTCCTGGCTGGGTTCGCCCAGTGCTGGGCCTCAGCCGCCGCTGCGGGCGGAGGCGGCGAGGCTCGCGGACGCGCCCGCGGCGGTGTCTGGAGACGGCGACCACGGCGGCGCTCGCGTGCTCGCCGAGTCGGGGCTCCGGCGAGCGGGCGCGGGCTTTGCCTCGTCGGGTCTCAGCGGGTTCAGCAGCGGCTGGCGCGCCAGCTCGGCGACGGCCATGGCTGCCGCCTTCTCGCCCCGCCCGGCCGCCTGAACCAACTCGTCAATGCGCTGACCCAGGCGCTGGTCCGTGAGCCACAGCTGCTCGTCCAGGGCGGAGATGTCGCTCTGGCTGCTCTTCGCCAGCGCCCTCGTCTCGGCGCGGAGCTCCGCCGACAGGCGCTTCTGCAGGGAGCCGAGCTCGCCCTCCACGAACGAGGCGAAGCGCTGCCGCAGGCCCTCCACCTCGCCCTGCAGGGCGGAGTGGTTCCTGTCCGCCTGCCTCCGCAGATCCTCGTGCCCCTCGCGCACGCGGAGCTCCAGCGCCTCGCGGCCGGCCACGGCGGCGGCGATCTCCGCCTGCTGCCGCTCCAGCTCCGAGGCCAGGCGCCCGCACTGGTGCCGCGCCTCGCGCCGGACATCCTCGGCCTGGCCGCGGCCCTCCTCGGCGGCCCGCCGCCCGGCGTCGACGCGCTCCTCCAGCTGCTGCAGCAGGTGCGCCAGCTCCTCCAGCTCGCGCCGCGCGCTGCCGATGTCCTTCGTGGCGGCCGACTGCAGGGCGTCCAGCCGCTTCGCCAGCGCCTGCGCGGTCGCGGCCAGCTCCTGCAGGGTGGCCTCCAGCCCGTCGCGCGCCGCGGTCGCGGCCGAGGCCTCCCGCGCCGCGGCCTCGGCCCACCGCTCGGCCTCCTCCGCCCGGCACGCGGCGGACTGGAGCGCCGCCCCGACGCGGCCCTGCAGGTCCTGCTGCCACGCGAGCTCGTCCTCCTGGCGCGCCCTCGCGGCGCGCCGCGCCTCCTCGGCCGCCTCGGCGTGCCAGCCGCCCAGGCTGCCCTCCAGCCGCTGCACCGCGGCGCCCAGCTCGCCCAGCTCCCGGCGCATGGCGGCCAGCGGGGTGCAGGCCTCCGCCAGCTCCTCGAGCTCCTGGCGGAGCCTGGCGGCGCTGTCGCTCTGGAGCCGCTGCAGCTCGGAGATGCCCGCGCGGTGCCTGGCGGTGTCGTCGGCCTGCCGGCCCTGCAGCTCCTCCACGGCCGCGGCCTGCACCCGCAGCCTGGCCTCCAAGCCCTCGGCGTCCTGCCCCACCGTGCGCTGCAGCTCCTCCACGGTGGCCACCACGCGCTCCAGCGCGAGCGCCGAGTCCTGCCCGCCTCCCGCGCGCAGGGCGTCCACCGCCGCCGCGAGGCGCGCGTGGCCGTCCGCCAGGCCTGCCAGCTGGTCGCCCTGCTGCCGAAGCGCCGCCTCCAGCTGGCGGCGGCCCTGCTCCACCTGCTGCACCGCCACGGCCACGGCCGCGCTCGCCTCGCGGCGGCCCTGCTGCGCCAGGGCGCTCCCGGTCTGGCGGCTGGCCTGCTCGACCCGGTTGTCCACCAGGCACTCGATCCAAGCGCGCAGCGCCGGAGTGATCGCTCGAAGAAGAAAAACACACAGATAAAAACAAACTTTTGGCGATGCGCGCAGATGTCTTGGATCCCTGGCGCGCGGAGCGCGCCAGAGGCGCCGCCGGGGTGCCCCCATGTGCAGCGCGGATCCGAGAGCTCCGCGCGGAGCGCCAACAGATTATGTTTATGATGTCTTTTCTCGTTCGAGATCGTACAGGCGTCCGCAACTGGCACGCCAGGCGGCGTCACGATGGCCGTTGGCGTGGACTGGTCGCTCACGACGATCGTCTGCTCCCCCCGCAGCGGCGACGCGGGCGGCGCCCCCGCGACGGAGCGCCCCAGGGCATCGACGCGGCACGGAGGCTGCCTCGCCATGGGCTCGGTGCACCAGGCCGGCTGCATCTTCGGAAGCTATGCTCCAGAGCGTGATCCGAAACGGCTACGGAGGAAGCTGTGGACCTAGGCATGCTCGCGTCGCAAAAAAAAAATCAGGGCGAGAAAAGTGTGGCCATTCTCGGCCTCGGGGGGCCCTCGCCGGGCCTCGGGACCGTCAACAACAAGATTCAGGACGAAAAACCGGCCCCGGGGAACGGGTCGGCACTTCCAGGGACCCCGTCCTGAAAAAATCAGGACGTCGCATGTCGGGATGTGGATCAATGTAGACGTAAAGTCATGCACTGTGAATCGAGGAGCAGAAGACGCAGTCGAACTCTCGATGCACGGGATCGCGCGCCAGGATTGCAGCGGGCATGCCATGGCTACAGCGGCCACCGCTCCCGAGCAACACTTCGGATGTAGATCGGAGGAACGGCCCAGATTCACGAGTCCATCCTTAGCCAAACACGTGTTAAGAATGCACTGGCTGAAACGTCTGCTGTTACGTAGCGCTCTGAAGTTGCGCAGAACACATGGGGGCATGGTCCTTCAGACTTGTCCGGCATCTCCGTTGTGCCAGCGCAGCCGCTTCGAGGTTCCTGTGTTCCTGGGGCACATGTCCAGGTATCGGAGAAGTCCCACCAGCCCTCTGGGCGAAGGTGCTTCAGAGCGGTTCCTCTTCCAACCTCCTTCTTCCCCATCGGGGTGGGGTTTGCCCCTCCCCCCTGACCCCCTCTGGATTTGGACGGGGGGGGCGGGGAGCAGTCAGAACGTCCAAGAGGACTCCGAGATGGTCTCAATAAACCAACATGGCCTCCAAGACGACACAAGATCCGCCACCGTGCCTTGTGCACACTGTAGAGGCCTCCTAGACGGGGTCGGAGTAGATGGGGGCGGAGGATCGCGCCGCATCGCCAATACATCGGCGATGTATCGGCGATGTGTTTGCGATGCACTGGCGACGCATCGTCGACGTCGGCGATGCATCGGCAACGTTGACGTGAAGCAAATCGGGCTCCGCATCGAGCCGTATCGGCGATGCATCGGCGATGCGGCGCGATCTTCCGACCTCATCTGCTCCGACCCCATCTGGGAGGCCCAGAGTGCCTTGTGCACGCTGAGGTGTGGAAGAATGTCGAGGGCTGCCCGGTATGGCTGCTGTACCTGAGAAGGGACGCACCTCCTCTGTGGTTGACCCAACAAAAACTCCAGCCGAAAGGGGGGTGGTGCAATAGGTTCGGGGCAATCGTGCTGCAGATGTATCGCGCCAGAAAATTGTACTGCATTGTATTGCCACGAATGTGTTGCGCGCGAAAGCCCACCAATACATCTGCGCACCGGAATGTATTGTACACCCCGAACCTATCGCAACCCCACAAACCTACTGCAACAATTCTATTGCACCACCCCCTTGTCGCTGGACCCCCTGTTGGGTCAACCAAATCCTCCCTTCGCCGCGCCTCACCGTATGCACCGCCTTCCCCCCTCCGGAGGCCACGATCCCTCACAACATACAGCCATGGGCCCGCGCTCCCGAAGCTGCGATCCCTTGTTAGAAATGCTTCCAAGACGGGCCAGGCCCCAAGACGGCCCAAGACAGACCCAAAATGGCCTTCAGAGTTCCCAAAGACGGCCCAAGAGGGCCCCCACGGGATCCCCAGGACTGCCTCACAGGGGGCATGACAGCCCCAAGACGGCCCCAACGAGTTCCACGAGAGCTCATCCAGTAGAGCTCTCCTGGGACTCGTTTAACGTGTGACGGTGTTTCGTTACTCATCTTCCTCCTTGTCCTCCTCCTCCTTCTCCTACTGCCCATCCTCCTCCTGCTCCTCCTCCTGCTCATTCTCCTCGTCAGCAGCATCATCATCACCAGCAGCAACATCATCATCATCATCATCATCATCATCATCATCATCATCATCATCATCATCATCATCATCATCATCATCATCGTCATCGTCGTCGTCGTCGTCGTCGTCGTCATCATCATCATCATCATCATCATCAGCAGTATCATCACCACCACAACCATCATCATCATCATAATAATCATCATCATCATCATCATCAGTAGCATGATCAGCCGCATCAGCATGAGCATCAGCATCATGGATATCATCAGCAGCAGCATCAGCCTCATCATCCTTATCAGCAGCATCAGCATCATCATCATCAACAGCAGTATCACCATCATCATGATCAGCACCAGCATCGCCATGATAGTCATAAGCATCATCATCACTATGAACATCATAAGCATCATCATCAGCATCATCCTCGTCTTCATAATCAGCATCATAAGCATCATCAGAATCATCGCCATTATTATTAGCATTATTAAGATCACCACCATCGTCACAGCAGCAACATTCTCAGCATCATCAACAGCAGCAACAACCTCATCATCATCAGCAACAGCAGCAGCATCCTCACCGGCATCTTCGTCCTCCTCATCCTCATCCATGCCATCACCACGAACACAACCGCTGCCGTTAATATCGTCATCATCAGTAGCATCAGCATCATCATCATCAGCAGCAGCAGCAACAGCAGCAGCATCATCAGCATCATCATCACCAGCATCAGCAGCAGCATCATCAGCATCATCAGCATCATCAGCATCATCAGTATCAGCAGCCTTGACCTAATCATCAACATCGTCAGCAGCATCAGCCGCGACACCAACATAGTCATCATCATCACCAACATCGTCAATCGACAGCATCAGCCTCATCATCATAAACACCATCCTCAACATCATCAGCAGCATCATCACCATCACAACCACAATCGGCATCGGCCTCATCACCAGACACTCCCTCATCATCTTCCTCCGAATCAGCCGTCGCATTAGCATCATCAACGGCCGCATCAATTGCGACATCATTATCATCATCCTCATCAGCAGAAGCATCATCATCATCACCACCATCAGCATCATCATCACCACCATCGCCATGATCATGACCATGATCAGCAGCAGCATCATCATCATCATCATAATTCGTACCAGCAGCATCAGCATCAGCATCAACATCTTCACTTTTCTCAGCATGATCAGTATCGCCAGCCATTCCACCACCATCGCCATAGCCAGCATCAGTTGCGTCATCGTCATCAGCATCACGATCATCCTCATCCTCATCCTCGTCCTCCTCCTCCTCCACCTCCTCCTCTGTTCATCACCATCATCAGCAGCAGCATCATCATCATCACCATCATCATCAGCAGCTGTATCATCATCAACAACATAATCATCAGCATCATCATCACGGCCTTCCCACCGCTGAACGGTCACCATCCAGAATGCTGGGCTGGCACGGTGGCGGGGCTTGTCCCATGCAGCTGGATAGATAGCGTCAGATGGCGCGGGACGGCGTCCAGAATGCGATCAAGAGAGACCTCGAGAGGCCCTCAAAACGGCACCGAATGACCACTCAGCCGCCCAACAGTGCCCACAAGAGGCCAACATCCGACAAGAACCTCATAGGCACTAACGATGGTTACCGTCTCGCACGTTCGCATCCGATGGGCTTCGGAGGACTCAAGATGGCTCGAAGATCGTCAAAGAGAGCCCCAAGAGGACCCACAGGTTTCCAAGGTGGCACCACGAGCGCCTAACAACGCTCCAAGAGCGCCCAGAGGGGGCTGCATGAGACGAGCTGCTCTGGGTCTCCATCCGCCTTATCCTCCTCATCCTCCTCCTCCTCATCATCATCATCCGCCCCCCCTAATCTAACCTCCTCATTCATCCTACTCACTCCTCCTCAATCCTCCGCATTCTCCTGCTCTTACGCATCCGTTGATGGCAAGCTCCAAATTCCACTCCTGGGTATGCACATGTTGATTCTGAGTTTGGGATTGACGGCTGCCTCACCTGTCGGTTAAATTGCATGTTCCTACACGTCCCTGATCAAGGCAACTCGACTGAACGTCGTTTCTGGATGGGCTGGTGGTGATATGCGAAGGGTCAGGAATGGTCCCACCCCTCTCGGTCGTCGTCCGGCGTCAAACGGTCCAACTGCCCGATGCGCACTTCCCAAACATGCCCCAAAGATTTGTTGTTGCTGCGCAAAGCCCCATCGCGGCGATCCCTGATCCGCCACCGCACCGCGCTACTTGCCCGCGCGAGGGCGCCCGTCTGCCTACGACTGCGGTGCCCTCGGACCTCACCGAGAGCACATTTCCGAAGAGAGGGAGGATCAGGAAAGGACTTCCCCTCGGACGAGGACGAGGCCGATAAGACGCACAGAGACATACAAATACTATATGTCAGCCTTGGAGGTGCGCGTCCGACCCGAACATATAGTATACCCATCTTGTAGTAAATCGTTTCCCGAGCGGTGCGGCCAGAAAGCGCCCATCACGATGTATATACTCTACGATTTCTCGGTGCGCGCGTCGCCCCTGGGGGGGGCGACGTACACATAGTTTAAGTATGTTGGGTTGACGCCGAGACGAAGACGAAGGCGCGACGCTGCCCGACGCGCCCGTGCAGCCTCACGGCGCGCCCGGCTTGGCGCGGAGAGCCAACGTACCGCGTCTGAGCAGCCGCAGGGCAACATAGGCGCAGGAGAAGGACGAGCCGAGCAACAGGATGCCGAGGGACCAGAGCGTCCCGGCCATCCAGCCCTCGGTGGCGATGACCACTCCGCAAAGGCACAGCGCCGTCGCGTAATAATCCCAGATGGTCTGCAGCAGCCAGGCGAACGACCAGCTGGCGCTCCGGGGCTGCAGCGGCACCAGCGGGAATCGCCGACAGGTCGCGACCAGCGAGGCCGCGAAGGCGGCCCCGAGGGCCAGGTACAGCCAGCCGGCGGCCGTGGCTCCTGGCTGCAGAAGAGCTCGAAATTGAATCGATAAGCCGGATCGGCGATCGACATGAATCGGATCAGCGGGAATCGGCAGCCGAGTCGGGAAAAGTCGAATCGGCGGAGATCGGCGGGCTATAAGTTGGCCTCCAGTAGAAAGAACCGGAGCCCACACATCGGAATCCGAAGCCGAATTCGGCGGTGGACAAACCTCCCTTTAGTAAACCACCCTTTAGTGAAAACGGCCTGGGACCGAAACCGACGGACCTGGACCCGCAAAAATGACGGACGCGACGCCCCCTCGCGAACCGAAAACGGCCAATTCGCTAATCGGCGCGTCAGGGTAGGAGGCCTGTCCACCCCCGACACATCGAACATCGGAGTCGGACTCCGTCGAAGCCGAACATCGAATGGAAAAGCGAAGGAGGCGCAGCGAGCCCTGCCTGGCCGCCCCCTCGGCTGCGCCGCCGCCTCGCCGCCCGCCGCCGGAGGCCGGCGCAGCCGCCCCCGCGCCCCGAGCGGCGCGCCCCCGCCGGCCCGCGGCGGGCCGGCTGGCGGGCGCCGGGGCCGCAGGCGCGGCCCGGCGAGGGCGCCCGGGGCCCGCGCGGCAGGCGCTGCGGCGCGCGGGGCCGCCGCGGGCGCCTGCACCATGGGGAGCCCAGGAAGCGGAGCGGCGAGTCGGAGCGGCGAGGTCGGCACGAAAGCGGAGCGGCGGGAAGGGGCAGCCGAGGCGGGAAGGCTCGAGTGGGCAGACATCGGCTGGCTATGGAGCCTCCAGTCCGGGAAAGCCGAGCCCACAGCGGAATCCGGAATCGAACCGAATCGGAATCGGAGGCAATCGAGGTCGAATCGAATCGAATCGAAGGAATCGAATCGAGCCCTGCCTGCACTGGCACCGCCATGGCCTTACAGAGAGCACGCGGCAGCCGCGCGCTCCGGCGCTCCGGCGCTTGAGATACAGACGACAGCTACTTCCCCGCCCCTCCTCCATCCACGGAGCCATGGCGCAACGTCATCGCCCTGAAAGCCTTCAGCCTGCTCCTCCAGTCCCCCCAGGGGGAGGGAAGGAGGAGGGGGAGGAGCAATGGGAGGACGAGGAGAAGCAGTAGAGGAGGAGGCAGACGAGGAGGTAGGAGGGAGGAGGAGGGGGTAGGAGGGAGGAGGGAGGGAGGGAGGAGGAGGTAGGAGGTAGGAGGAGGTAGGAGGGAGGAGGAGGAGGAGGAGGACGAGGAGGTAGAAGGGAGGAGGAGGGCGAGAAGGAGGAGGCGCGTGAGGAGTCAAAGTGTAAAAGTAGGAGGCGTGAGGCGAGGAAGAGCAGGAGGCGCAAGAGTAGGGGGGAGAACGAGAAGTTGAAGGTGCGGGGGCACGGCGTTCAATTGTGCCAGGGTTGCCGCACTCTACAACCTCCTCCTACTAACCATATTCCTCATCCTTCTCTTTATTCTCCTCCTCCCCCTCCATCATCATCATCATCATCATCATCATCATCATCATCATCATCATCATCATCATCATCATCATCATCATCATCATCATCATCATCATCATCATCATCATCATCATCATCATCATCAGCATCAGCATCATCATCATCATCATCATCATCATCATCAGCATCATCATCATCATCATCATCATCATCATCATCATCATCATCATCATCATCATCATCATCATCATCATCCGCATCATCATCACCATCAGCATCATCCTTATCATCATCCGTATCATCATCCGTATCATCATCATCATCATCATCATCATCATCATCATCATCATCATCATCATAATCATCATCATCATCATCATCATCATCATCATCATGATCATGATCATGATCATCATCGTCATCATCATCACCATCATCATCATCATCAGCAGCAGCAGCAGTAGCATCTTCATCATCATGCTCATCATTGTCATAAGCATCATCATCAGCAGCATCAGCACCATCATCACCATCATCATCAGCAGCATCAGCATCATCAGCAGAATCATCATCATTTCATCAGCATCAGCATCATCTGCATCAGCATCATCAAAATCAGTACCATCATCATCAGCAGCATCATCATACCATCAGCATCAGCATCAGCATCGACATCATCAGCATCATCAGCATCATCAGCAGCAGCATCATCGGCATCGTCATCGTCATCACCAGCATCATCGGCATCAATATCGTCGTCATCGTCATCGAAATCAAACTCAGCAACAGCAGCGGCAGCATTATCCTTATTAGCCAAGCCATCATCAGCATCAAAATCAGCACTATCATCATTCTGCTTATCATTATCAACATCAGCAGCAACGTCCTGATCGGCAGCATCATCGTCACCACCACCGACATCATCATCAGCAGTGTCACCATCATCATCAACAGCATCATCATCATCGTCAGCACAATCAGCATCACCATCATAATCAGAATCAGCAAAATCATCGTCGTCGTAACCCTCCTCATCACCATCATCATCATCGTCATCGTCATCGTCAGCATCAGCATCATCATTATCAGCATCATCATCATAAGCAATACCATCTTAAGCAGCACCCCCAAATCAGGCACCAACGATCGGCATCAAAGTCATCACAAACAGCCCCAAAAATCATGTTCGTCACCATCGACGTCCTCCGAATCGCCAGTGGCATCGTCATCGTCATCATCAGCATCATCATCAGCATCGTCGTCGTCGCATCGTCATCCTAGTCATCAACATCATCAGCATACTCACCGTCCCCGTCACCGTCACCACCGTCATCATCAGCGCTCTCAGCATCATCAGCAGCATTAGCATCATCATCATCCGCATCATCATCACCATCAGCATCATCCTTATGATCATCCGTATCATCATCCGTATCATCATCATCGTCATCATCATCAGCATCATCATCAGCATCACCATCAACATCGTGAGCGTCATCACCATCGTGATCATCATTGCCGTTACCATCATCCTCAACGCCACCATCAACATCGTCAACATCGGCATCCTCATATACCATCTCCATCATCAGCATCATCATAAGCAGCAGTAGTATCAGCCTCATCATCGTCATCAGTATCATCAGCAGCATCACCATCAGCAGCGTCATCGTCATCGTCATAGTTATCGTCATCCTTACCCTCATGCTCCTTCTCCTCCCTGTCTCTCTCTCCTCCTCCTCCTCCTCCTCCTCCTCCTCCTCCTCCTCCTCCGCCTCCTCCTCCTCCTCCTCCTCCTCCTCCTCCTGCGTGTGGTTAAGCTGCTTGGGGTTCCGCCTTCGCTGAGCTCGGGACGCCTTCCCCCGAGACTTTGTCGCCTGCCCCGACGTGGGACGGCACAAACTACGTCCCAAATGCTAGGCGCGGGCCCAGAGGATCCTCGATCCTCCTCCTCGATCATCGATCCTCCTCCTCCTCCTCCTCCTCCTCCTCCTCCTCCTCCTGTTCCTCCTCCTCCTCCTCCTCTGCTCCTCCTCCTCCTCCTCCTCGATCCTCCTCCTCCTCCTCCTCCTCCTCCTCCTCCTCCTCCTCTTCTCGATCCTCGAGCCTCTTCCGCGTGAGACGACGATAACTCGGACCCACCTCCTGGGCGCGGGCCCTGGGCCACCCTGTGCGGACGCGACTCGGGGGTAGGAAGCCTGCTGCGGCAGCTCGTGAGAGCCTCCCGTGCCGTGGAGGCCCGACCACCAGAGGAACCTTCAACAGGAAACCCAAGCCTGAGACCTAGTCGACGCTAATCGACGCTAGTGGACGCTACATCGACGCTAATCGACGCTAGTCGACGCTGAATCGGCACTATCCCATCGACTCCCAAACGCCAGCCGACGCGAATCAACGCTAAAGACGGAATTCAGAAGCTAAAGTGGAGGCCAGCCCACAAGAAACCGTCCACAAGAAACCCAACCCAGAGACCCCAGGACGTCCATCTATATTTGGTGGGAACGTCACGCCTTCCACCGCAAAACCATCGCACCCCAAGAAGCCCAGGGCACCCTGGAGGCTAGCAGGGTGTTTCTTGGCATGGGCCTCCACTGCACCGACCAGAGTTACGAGGGTACACAAACACCTCCCACGGTTTGCCACCGAACATCTTGATCCAGACGCGGTTCGGCGGGAAGTGTCAGCCTGGAGGCATAGCTCGTCGCAGAAAGCGACGGATCGAATTACAGTGGCCTCGGCTTAGACGGCCGTCGCAGCGGCCGCAGATACCCCGCGGGCATGGGCGTTGCAAAGCTCACGCGCACACAGCTCGGCTGGCCAGGCAGCGACAACCCTCAATCACTAGACGATGCCCATCTGGAACACTGAAACAAAGATGGCGCAATTCCCCGCGAGCTCGTCGAGGCAGTGGTCCCCGATCAGCCGCTAGTCACGAGAGTAATCAGGGGGAACAGGTGAGGAGGAGGACCTCCGCCTCCTCCTCGTCCGCCTCCTCCGCCGCCTCCTCCGCCTCCTCCACCTCCTCCTCTTACTTCTCCTCCTCTGCCTCCTCGATATCCTCCTCCTCATCAGCAGCATCCTCAGCAGCAACAACATCAGCATTGCCCTCATCATCACCATCACCAGCACCATCGTCATCGTCATCGCCAGCATCACCATCGTGATCATCATTGGCATCACCCTCACCATCACCGCCACCATCAGCATCGTCAACATGAGCAGCCTCATCCGCCGCATCATCAGCATCATCAGCAGCATCAGCATCAGCATCATCAGCAGCAGCAGCATTAGCACCATCGTAAGTAGTATCAACATCATCATCGTCATGATCATCGTCATCATCCGACTCCTAATCATCACCATCATCAGCATCGTCAACATGATCAGCACCAGCATCATCAGCTGCAACAGCAACACAATCATCATATACATTGCATCGGAATCATCATCATCGTCTTCATCATCATTCAATGTGAACAGCTTCATCATGAGTATATGATTAGTCTTCACCATGGTCAGCAGCATCATGAGCAGCATCAACAGCAACATCAGCAGCATAAGCATAGGTATCATCAGTAGCAGCATCAACAACATATTCATCAGTATCAGCATCAGTATCAGCAGCATCATCATCAGTATCAGCATCAACATCCTCAGCAGCCTCAATAGCACCAGCATCAGCATCAGCATCAGCATCATCAGCATCACCATCCCCATCATCATTTGCAGCAGCATCATCATTAGCATCACCAGCATCATCAACATCATCAGCATCATCATCGTCATCCCCATCAGCATCATCATCATCATCATCGTTAGCAGCAGCATCACCATCATCAGCATCACCATCGTCATCAACGCCATCAACATAATCCAAAGTCATCCTTTTCCTGCTCCTCCTCGCCCTCTCTCCTCCTTTCCCTCAATCCCTTTTCACAAACACACACACACACGCAAACACAAACACACATCCACACACACACACACCAAATTACCCACCATGCCCCTGGAGAGAGAGAGAGAGAAAAAAAAAAAAAAGGACGGTGAGGGAGGGACGATGGAGGAGGACGGAGAATTGAGGGAGGAAGACATCCGTGTAGAAAGATGCGTCCATCCCGCCCGCCTGGCAGCGCCGAGGCAAAGGCACGCCTGCAGCGCACCCCCGAGACCCGCGAAAGATGGAGCTGCAGCGCGCAGCCACGGCTTCGGCAGAAGATAGAGGGAGGCGGAGGCGGAGGAGGAGGAGGAGGAGGAGGAGGAGGAGGAGGAGGAGGGGGAGGGGCAGGAGGAGGAGGAGGAGGGCAAGAGAGGAGGAAGAGGAAGAGGAGAGAGAGGAAGGAAGAGGAAGAGGAGGAGGAGGAGGAGGAGGAGGGGGAGTGGCAGGAGGAGGAGGAGGAAGGAGGAGGAGGAGGAGGAAGGAGGAGGGGGAGGAGGCATAGAAAGGTGGGGGCTGAGGAGCACCCCCTCCCCGTCCCCCCCCCCCGGGGCCATCGCACGACTATCAACACGGCCTGCCCGATGAGTAGCAGCGCCAGCCAGGGCCGCAGCTTGCGCGCCAGCGGCCTGGCCTCGGGCTGGCCGCCATCGCCTCCCGCCGCCCTCGCCCCCGCGCCAGGCGGGCGAGGCACGGGAGCGGCACCCGCTCTGGCATCGCTCGGGCAACCGTCCCCCGCGCATGCCTCGACTGCGCGCGAGCTCCTCCCCCTCGCCGAGGAAACAGACACACGCCTCCTCCTCCCCCTCCCCCTCCTCCCTCCTCCTCCCCCTCCTCCCCCTCCTCCTCCCTCCTCCTCTCCCTCCTCCTCCTCCTCCTCCCCCTCCTCCTCCTCCTCCTCCTCGTCCCCGCATGTCCTCCTCGCCGAGGAAGCAGAGACACGCCCGAGCGACGCCGAGCCCAGGCACCGCAACCACCGTGCCATGCCTGGGCTCCACTCTTCTGCTCCGACGCCACGGGTCCTCCTGCTGCTCCCCTGGGGAGCTTTTGTTTTTATTCGGCGTTTCGACATTGGGCGGAAAGGGGGGGAGGGGGGGGGGTCTGGCTCCGGACCTCTGCTGAGTGCGACTGTTTGCGACAGTGCGTCGTATGGGGGAGGGACTCCACCTGCTCGAAACGACCGCCCGACCGTGGGCCGAAGACGTCCCGCGCAACAGAAAACACAAAACGTTTTGCAACATATCGATGTCTCTGTTGCCTCCGTGATCCGTCGTCCCTCGTCGTCGTCGCCCCTCGTCGTCGTCATCGTCGTCGTCGTCGTCCGACGTCCTCGTCGTAGACCCTCCCCGTCATCGTCGTTCGCTGCCGTCGTTCGTCGTCCACCGACATCCGTAATCCGTCATCCCTCGTCGTCCCTCGTTGTCGTCGTCGCCCCCCGTCGTCGTCGTCCGTCCTCGTCGTCGGTCGTTGTCGTCGTCGTCGTCGTCGTGGTCCCTCCTCGTCGTCGTCGTCGGTCGTCTTCCATCGACCCTCGTCCGTCGTCGTCGTCCCCCGTCCGTCGCCCGCCGATGTCTGTCGCCGTTGGGTGTTCCTGCATCCTCCATTGTCCATCGTCGTCGTCTGTCGCCCGCCGACGTCTGTCGCCGTCGGGCGTCCTCCATCATCCATCGTCGTCGTCCGTCGCCCGCCGACGTCTGTCGCCGTCGGGCGTCCTTCGCCCGTCGTGGCCGTCCGGCCTCGTCGACCATCGCCCGTCGTCCGCCGCTGTCGGTCGCCGCCGCCGCCGTGGCCCGCGGCCCCCTCCCCCGGAGGCAGGCGTGGAAGCGCCAGCCGCGCGGCCGGGGGCGTGCGGCGGCGAGGGCTCCATTGGTGCGGCGGCGAGGGCTCCATTGGAGCTTCGAGCCGCGGCGGGGGCCGGTCGCCGCGCTGCCACACGCCGTCGACGCCGGCCTCGTCGCCTGCGTCGCGGTCGTCTTCCCTCGCGCCTCCGGGGTTCCAGAGCCCTCTGGAGGGCCATCGTCCGGCCTCCTCCTCCTCCTCCTCCTCCTCCTCCTCCTCCCTCCTCCTCCCTCCCCCATCCTCTCCTCCTCCTCCTCCTCCTCCTCCTCCTCCTCCTCCTCCTCCTCCTCCTCCTCCTCCTCCTCCTCCTCCTCACCCGCCGCCTCTACACTTGCTCAGTACGGGCACTGGTCTACTCTCCCCCCCCCCCGAACCTGGGCTTCGGGGGCCCGGGCTCTGCCGTGCGCTGTTGCTCTTGACACAAGACTGCCCACAGAGTGGTGTTCCATCTGCAGCACGGGTCCCATCTCCGGGTCGGCGGTTTGCCCCCGTCCCTCGAGAAGGCGCTGCCCCCGCAGCGCAGGTCACTTTCCCGGATCCGACAACTCCCTCGTCGGTGTCGCCCCCCCCTTTTCCCGTCCTCCGCCTTCCCCCTGGTCCTCCTTCTCCTCCCGCACCTCCTGTGCATGGATGCTGCTGCTCCTGCCCCTGCTCCTCCTCCTGCTCCTGCTCACCCTCCTCCTCCTCCTCCTCCTCCTCCTCCTCCTCCTCCTCCTCATCTTCCTCTTCCTTCGCCTCCTCCTCCTCCTCCTCCTCCTCCTTCCTCCTCCTCCTCCTCCTCCTCCGCCGCCTCTTGCTTCTATTCGTTATCTGATTAATTCGTCACCTCCACCTCCTCCATGTGCATAGTCTCACTTTCGGATGGCGTATCACACGATGGAGCCATTTGGGCGATCCAGGTCCGCTAGGACACCCGTGAAAAGGACATCGTGGGATGGGTGGGAGGGGTGGGACGTCAGATAAGGCGCGCGCACCTGCCTTGTCTTCTGCCTCTCGTCCTCCTCCTATGCCAATTATGGGTGGGAGGGGCAGGACGTCAGATACTCGTTCTCCCCCTCCCCCTCCGGCGGCAGCGACAGCGAAGGGTGTGGGAAGGGGGTGCTGGGGATGGGCAGGCGAGGGGAGAGCGGGTGTTCTCTCTTCCACCCTCCCTTCCCCTCCCTCCCTCCTTTGCTTTTGTCGCGCTCTATACATATATATATATATATGTATATACATGTGTGTACTCATCCTCTATATGTTCGTTGTCTCTCCTCTCTCTCTCTCTTTCTTCTTTGGTTTCTCTCTCTCTCTCTTTCTCCCTCCCTCTCCCACTGCAGGCTGATGTCCTTTCCGATCGGTTCTACTGGCACCTCCCTCCTCCTCTTCTGCCTTCTCTTTCTCCTCCTCATCCTCCTCCTCCTCATAATCCGCCACGCTCGTGGGATCCAGGGGTACGACTGAGGGGCGAGAATGGAGATAGGAACGAGGGCATAGAACAGAGGACAAGGAGTCCCCTCTGGAGCTGACTTCCTGAGAATGTCTGAAGCGACGCGGCAGTGTTCCATAAATCTGCCATGTTGTTCATGTCTGTTTACATGCACATATGTAATAAAAGCACAGACACACACACACACACGTATATACACATACATACAATAGTACATGCCTATGTGATTGAAGCTTGTTTGTCTGCGCACGGCCACCTCGCGGTTTTCAACCCTGCAGAAAAAGAGGACCAGAACAGTGCGGACGGCTGCAGTCATCAGCAGGATCCCGCACAACAAAATTGGAGCAGCCTGTCCCGAAGATGCGCGCTGCAAGCGCTTGGGTAATGCCCACTACAAGCATATCACACGATGATTTCTGGTATGTGCATCACCACTACAAGCAGATCAAACGATCAGATCTGCCACGTTCTACTTCACGTGGCGGCCACGAATGCACTCAGATTGTAATTCCTTGGGGCGGGTCGAACTTGCTCCCGAGCTCCGAAAGCTTCTTATGCGATACCTTGTAAGCATCGAAGAACGCCTTCTGGTCCTTAGCAAACAAGTCGAAATGCGGCTTGAACTCTGGAGCAGTCATTAAGCACTTGTCGGTTGGGAAGGCGACGCACTCTGGGTCATCCTTGGCCATGTCGGTGAAATACGTGTTGTCAAACTTCGTCCAATTCTTCGTCCAAGAGCGACCGCCAGCCGTCAAAGAGTTCGCCATGTACGGGCAGCCGCGCGTGGTGTACTTGGTCCCCCCCGTGGAGCCCTCCTTCACCGTGCCCGAGCGGTCCGCGAAGGCTCGGCCGAGAGTGTGGGCGCCGCTGAGGGCAACGATGTCCTTGTCGTCCATGCCGTACTTGTAGAACACGTACTTGAGGTGAGCCACGGGGTCCTCATTGAAGCAGACGCCGGGCAGGCCGAACGGGGGCGGCTGGAGCTCGGTGGGAACGCCATCCACGCGCCCATACTTCATGGGGATCTTGGGCCCGCCTTCCACTTCGATGCCGGTGGCGGAGGCCAGCTGAATGAGGTCTGCCCATGAGATGTCGTCGCCGCACGCGTCCTTGATGGGCTGAAGGTAGGAGGTGATAGCCTTCTGCAAACCCGCGTTCGGGCCCGCGAGAATCTCGTGGTCGGTTATAATCGAGCCGATGGCGCCGCCCGCATTGGGCCACGGTTTGCCCGCGTTGGCCTTGTCGTATGTGCCCGAGTCGTGCCAGGCCAGGCGCACGAGGATCGGCGCGCAGGACTTTTTCTTCACCAGCTCCACGACCAAACCCTTGGCCTTCTTCAGCGCCGCCTTTTTCTTGCTGTATGCCCCACCGCCGCAGATGCCCGCGAAACACTCGAAGCAAGACATTAGGCAGCTGCCGTTGCCCGAAGCACAATGCGACCTGGGCGATGACGTTTGGGGTCGAAATGGCTATGCCCTTGAGCCAAAATGGCTACGGAATGCAACGATACCAACTCAAGGAAGGTCCGCCACCGTGCCGCTAGGCACTCACTGGAGTGCCCTCCTGTCCCCTTAGGGCTCCCCGTGCTGAATACCGTGTATACTCTGCCAGGGGCTCAGCAGCAAAGGTACAACACTTCTCGGCGCCGCTCGCTTGCCTCCTGGGGCTTCGCACGATTTCAGCGCTCCCGCCGCACCGGGCTCCCAACGCTACAAACCGGAGGCCCCAAGATCGCCCCGCCCGCTGTGCAGGCGGACTCGCGGGCGTGTCCAGAGACCCAGCATGGGTATCCCAAGCGAGGTGCTCACGTCCGTGCTGGTGCCCGGATGCTCATAACCACCACGGCGCCAACACTGATGTTCACCACCCCCGCGAGGCCAACAGACAAGTGTATTTTGAAAGGCCGCACGGTGCCCTTAGTCAGGCCTTCGGGGCCTGAAGTCCCCACGAGCACTGAAGATCGTAGCCGCGGCGGTGCCCTCAACCCATTGTGGCGATCACAGCCGCATAGGCACTCAGCCCAATCCCTTCGTACTTCGGCCCTATCGGAGATATCCGCCACCATGCACCTGGGCACGAAGTGGGCGCGCCCTCAGGTCATCTGCCTAATCCTCGAAGCCTCAGTCCTCACTCCTCAAGAGTCTTGACGGGGCCCGGACCCAAGAGTCTCAAATCTCCCCGGGTTTGTCGCGATTCCCCTGGGCTCCGGCGCATCTCCTCGCAAGACTTTTGGGGGCCCAAGAGGGCCCCAGGACAGGCCAAGAGGGCCCCCACAGACGGTCCAATAGGTCCCCGAGACGCCCCAAGATCGCACTAATACGCCCAAGATGGCCCCAAGATGGCCCGAGAGGCCTCCGAGACGCCCCAAGAGAGCCCCAAGAGCCTGACCAAGAGGGCCCTGAGAGGCCCAAATTACTAATTTCCCTTATGGTTTTCAATGATTTGGTGGTTCTCGACTGTTTTGGGGGCTCCTGAGGCTCCAGGACGGCCCAAAAGGACCCCGAGACCCCCAAGACTGCCCAACAGGCCCCCAGGAGGGCCACAACAAAGCCCAAAAGGGCCCCAAGACGGCCCCAGAGGCGCCTACGACGGCCGAAGAGGGCCTCAAGACAGCCCTGGACGGGTCCCAGAGGGGGAACACGAACCGAAATCCAGGTCTTCCGCCCCATGAAGCAAGAAGGCGTCAACACGGCCCCCAACAGGCCCACGAGAGGCCTCCCGCGACATCCCAACGAAGAGCCACGAGGCCTGCGACCCACAACCCAGGAACCGTGGCGGGATGGGCCGAGGGCAACTAAATCCGCCGCCCCCTGCTTGCAGGGGTGCACGGCGTGCTGGACGATTCAGGTTTTGGTTTTGGTTCTTTTTCTAAAAGAACTCCCCAGTGGGCTTCGGCCCGTCCCGCCGGCCACCCGTAAATCTCATAAAACCCATCTGACAATGCCCAAAAACGGCCGTTTCGCTCGGGACATCCTCAAATTATCCCGGCAAAGCAACCTAACAGCGATGTGTAGAAGCATATCTGAAAGCATTCCCCTTAAGATTCAGATGAAAATCCAGTTGTCGAATTCTGCTGTTCTCGCAGTCGTAGTCGCATTCGCGATGACAGTCGCAGCGGCAACGGCAGTCGCAGTCACAGCCTCAGCCTCAGCCTGCCTCCTCCTCCTCCTCCTCCTCTTTCTCCTGCTCCTCCTCCTCCTCCTCCTCCTCCTCCTCCTCCTCTTCCTCCTGCTCGTCCTCGTTCTCGTCCTCCTCGTCTTGCTCGTCCTCCTCCTCCTGGTGCTCCTCCTCCTCCTCCTCCTCCTCCTCCTCCTCCTCCTGGTGGTCCTCGTTCTCCTCCTCCTGGTGCTCTCCCCCCCCCTCCTCCTCCTCGTCCTCCTCCTCCTCCTCCTCCTCGTCCTCCTCCTCCTCCTCCTTCCTCCTCCTCCTCCTCCTCCTCCTCCTCCTCCTGGTAGTCCTCCCCCTCCCCTCCTCCTCCTCCTCCTCCTCCTCTTCTGGTCTCCTCTTCCTGGTCGTCCTCTCGTCCTCTCGTCTTGCTCGTCCTCCTCCTCCTGGTGTTCTCCTCCTCCTCCTCCTCCTCCTCCTCCTCCTCCTCCTCC
>CAUYUJ010015702.1:137617-142617 GCA_963575745.1 Prorocentrum cordatum | reverse complement strand
AGTACATTGTACTGTATTCTTATTGTAGACAAAGGTCTACATATATACACATATGTAGTGTCGCAAATGAGTCTGTATTATGTGATATAATAGTGCAGCATACAGTTATGAGTAGTAGTATCGTGATATTATAATGTATACTGCATGTGGTATGCTGAGTTTCGCTATACGATAGTAGTGTGTACTATATGTGATCATGCAATACACAATGTCTTGAGTTTGTATTATGCGGTGGTACACTGTATTATAGTATGCGATCGTGTGCGGTAGTATGTTAGAATGTAGAAAATGAACTGTATCGTATAATGCATTCGTATATGTTATAGTGTACTATACCCATATATAGAAAAATGCGTTGCTTTCCATGTATACACGCATGCATTTACATGGTTCATGTTCACCGTGCGTTTGTTTCTTTCTAGAGACATGAAAACCGCTGGCGCAAGATTCAAGCACTCGTCTGCCGAAGCACTGAGCAACCTATGGTACCATATGAAAATATGAAATATCATACACATACACATACATAAACACATAGTACGTTTCGCCATGTTGATCAATAGTATAATATACTATATGATATATGGCGAACCTATACTAAATTCACAAGTAAAAGGTGCACGATTCTATAACGTGATACTTTGTTAAGTTCCAGGGTTTACCTAACATTGTGCCATGATCTACCATGTTACACTAGATCCTACTATGCGACAACGTATACCGTATCAAATAGACTGTAAATCATTGGGGGTATACGATCGTATATTATACAACCATACACATTATGTAATGATACAACATTAAGCTATGATGTGTCCAAATAAGTTATGTTACACCTTGCAACATCGTGACCCAACTGTCACGTTACAATATACCATGTTGTATTCGACGAACCACCTTATTGTATGCATGACAATCCCATGATAGATTATGCCGCCGTAGATTAAAATATTAAAAATTCGGCACACATATACAATTATGTATGGCAATATGAGATTGCATTATGGAAAAAGTATGTCGAAAATGTAGATCAGACCGTAGTACAATACATCGTAGTCCGTTGTCTTATATCGTATGGCACTATATCATAACATAAAAATCAGAGTTCACAGTAAACCGTATGTTACAATATATGGATTGCGCTTCTCCGCTACATAACGCCGACTGACCAGTGGTGACAAGCCAAGCACCCCTCGAACCATCGGCGAAACAGCAAGACTCATCCAGGATACGGAGCGACACGGAACAGGAAAGGGGGAGGCTGGACGGGGAAGGGCAAGAGACGGAGGCAGGGAAACACGGGGTGAAGGGGGGAAGGCGTCAATGGGGGGAGAGGAACTTCGGAACTCTAAGAGAGAGAGAGAGAGAGAGAGAGAGTGCTACTGAAGGGGGGGAGCGGAGGGAAGGTGCGCAAACACCGGCTCTGCCTCAGGAAACGCGCCCTTCGCGACCGCCCGTGCGCAGCCCAATGAGCACTGCCACTGTGGCAGAACCACCGAAGCGATACCGCGAGCTGTGTCCGTAGAGGTCCCGCCGGGACAGCGGCGACCGCTCCAACGCAACGGTTCTGGAGAAGCCTCGAAACAGGCGGTGAGCAGCTACCAGCATGTCCCCTCTTGGAGCAGGTCTGGGGCTCCAGTCAGGGCGCAATCCGCAGCAACTGGCGAAAAGCGCGCAGACCACGACGTAGCACGCAAACGTTGGAGATGGACTGCACAGTCACGCGCCCATCCAGCCGAAGCATCGGTGTGAGCGCGGCTGCGCTGCTCCCTTGAACGCCACACAGAGTAAAGCAGGCAGAGAGGAGGACAACGACTGAGTTCCCAGGTTTGATCACGGTAAACTCGGCACACCCAAGTCGATGTTTACATTCATCTCGTCTCGACGCATGATTCACACAGTATCATTCGGAACCAGCACGCAAATATTTGTCTGCCCCTTCTGCAACACATACCCTGCATATCGCCCCGAGGTTCGCCCAAAGGGCCCCAAGACCTCCAGAACGGCGCCCACACCGCAATACATACTCTGTGCATATCGCCCTCAAGTTCGCCCAACGGGCCCGAAGACCCCTAGAACGGCGCCCGCATGGCCGCAGGGTGGCCCCAGGTTGTCCCGGACTGGCTCTCGCCTGGGGCCCCACTGCGGTGCCAGGACTGCCCCATGACGGCGCAAGGCCGTCCTGGCGCAGAGGCCAGTGACGCCACTGTGAGCAGAGCACACCTTTATCCGCGCCCACGGCCAGGCGGGCCCCCGGGGGCCGCGACCCCCTGCGCACGGGTCGTCCTGTTCGCGGGGGCCCCGCGCGGAGCGCATCCGTGCCACCGCGCCCCCCCCCGGGCTCGCGCGCCCCGGGAGCCAGCAGACCGGCCGCCGCTCGCGAGCCACCGCGGGCCCGCTCCGCTGGGCCTCGGCGGCGCGGCGCGCGCCCGTGGTGCCCAGGGTGCCCCGCCCGAGGCGAGGGCCGCAGCGCCGCCGCGCCGCGCCCGCCCGAGAAGCGGGGCCCGCGCCCGGGCGGCGCCGCCGCGCCGTGCCGCGCCGCTCGCCCGCGAGATCGCGAGGCGCCGCCGCAGACAACCTGCCGGGATGCGCTCGCCGCTCGACGCGGCCGCTCTGCACGGGCTTTCGCCGCCGCTCGACGCTCCACGCGCCCGCCGCTCGACGCGCCCGCCGCTCGCCGCTCGCCGCTGGACGCGGGCTGAGGGTTTACGTCGCCTTCTTTCTGCGAGGCGCAGGTTTCATCCCGAGGTGCCCGCCGTGCTGCCATTGAAACCCACATGCAGCTCGACTGCCGCATCCAAAGGTGCAGCCCAGACGCTCTGCCTTTCTTTCTCTCTCTCTCTCTCTCTCTTTCTCTCTCTCTCTCTCTCTCTCTATCTCTCTCTCTCTCTCTCTCGCGCGCGATACCCGAGGAAATCGTACATGATCGGGCCCGAAATGGAATGTCTCTGCTTTGGGATCCTTCTGGCATCCCTCATATTCCTCACCTCCGTCCTCTCATCCCTCCTTTCGCCCCTCTTCCCTTCCTCTATACACTGCCGCTTCTCCTGCCGGAACCGTCGTTCCCCCGTTTCTGCTTCACCTTCCGCCGTGCCCTCTCCTCAAGTCATCACCCTCCCCCACCTCCTCCATCACCACCCACACCCCTTGCCAGCTCCTCCTCCTCATCCTCCCTCCTCCTCCTCCTCCTCCTCCTCATCGTCCTCCTCCTCCTCAACATCGGCAATGATAGCATCGCTATGGGCATTGAGAAGATCAGTAAACACAGAAATGACTAGAAGAACAAAAAGGACCAGAAGGAGATCGGAGATGGCGCCCCCATCGGATCAGGGGACGACTTCAGCACGGAGCAGCTGGTCAAGGAGGCCATCAAACGCTTCAGGCGCGACTGGGCGGAGCAGTATCTGGACGAGCAGTTCCTGAAGGACGTGGCGCTGCAGGATGCTGTTGGCGCCTGAATCCTTCTCGCGGTCCACTAGCGTCGACAGCCGCCGGCGTTACGACAAAAATTTGATATGTGTGCTCTACTTCGGGTTCGAGTCTGCGAACTCATTCGTGTTGTGCTTCGCCTTCAGCTATGTCGGGGGGGGGGGGGGCAACGCCAGTCATTCTCTGCGCTGTCAGGGCCCCGTGGGGGGCCCCGAAGGCGTGGCTCGGGCCTCTGGGCCGTCTTGGGGTTTCCCGCGTTTTCGGCCCTTGGTGGGCCCGCTTTGCCCCTTGGTGGGTCCTTGCCCTTTGTGGGCGCCTGGCCGCCCCGCTCGCTTGCTCCGCCTGCGGCTGGTGTTGGATCCCCTCGGCCTTGGGCGGGCGGGGCTCCTCTTCCTCCTACCCCTCCTTCCTCCATCACCACCCACACCCCTTGCCAGCTCCCCCATCTTCCCTCCTCGCCCTCCGCCCCCAGGAGGGAACCTTGGCGCCTGGGCGGGGCGTCGGGGCTCCTGGGGGAACTGAATCCCGTCAAGACGTGGCCTTTGTGGGGGCTGCGCTGCGATAAGACTTGGCTGGTATCCAGTGGTCGCTGGACAGCACTCCTCGGGACCTGGTCCTTGTCTGCCGTACGGTCCCTCTGTGGGTGCCCCCCGGTTGTGCCCGACCAGCCTGTGCCCGACCTACTGAGTAGGCGGGGGAGGCTCTGGGGTGCGGGCCACCTGCCTGCGGGCTGCAGGGGTGGTGCTGGACTCGCCAACTCTCGCACCGCGCGCCCGACGCGGTGGTCGGGGGGGTGCCAGGGCCACCGACCACAGTAAGGTGGGAGGTTCGGGGGGGCGCGCGCGGCGTCGTTACCTGCGTGATGGGAGGGACGCCCGCCACTGCTCGTGTCTGCTGCCGCATACTCCCCCTCCCCAGCCCGTCGTCGCCCCAGGCCTCCGCCGCTCCCGGCGGCCGTATGCGCTCTCTTAGCGCCGAGTGCCACAGCGCCGTTCACTGACCCAGGTGCCCCGGCTTGTCCGACGTTCCCTGCCGACGCACCGTCCCTGTGAATACTTCCATGCTCGGCGATAAGCTTCACAATTTTGCTCACCACCGGCTCAGCGCCGTTGACTGAAGACCCCTTCGACAGAGCACGCCGCACGAGTTCATACCAGCGCCTCACCACCTCATCCTCCTCCGCCATCATCCAGCGAGTCTCTTCGTCCACATGATCCTCTCTTCTCCCCCTCCTCCTCCTCATCTTCCTCCTCCTCCTCCACCTCCTCCACCTCCTCCTCCTCTTACTCCTCCTCATCCTCCTCCCTCTCCTTTGTCCTCCACCTACTACTACCACTACTTTTACTACTACGGCTACTACGACTACTACTACTACTACTACTACTACTACTACTACTACTACTACTACTACTACTACTACTACTACTACTACTACTACTACTACTACTACTACTACTACTACTACTACTACTACTACTACTACTACTACTACTACTACTACTACTACTACTACTACTACTACTACTACTACTACTACTACTACTACTACTACTACTACTACTACTACTACT
>CAUYUJ010015702.1:129178-137517 GCA_963575745.1 Prorocentrum cordatum | reverse complement strand
GGGGCCCTGCTCTGGAAGGTGTCCCCCCAGAAGGTCCTCTTCCCTGAAGCCTGTGAAGACATCGCTGCCAAACTCGTCCATTGGATAGGTCTTGTGCACGCCTGGATAGGAGACCGCGAGGCCTGGGACACTGAAGGTGTGGTAGGCACCTCGGATGTTGTCCTTGACCTAGAGTATGATACTGAAGACCGTGACACCGCGGTCCTCGAGGCAGCCCTCACGACCCGCGAGAGGCTAGACTGGAGGCTCGCCGCCCCTGCCCCGCTGCCATCCGAACCCGAACCCGAGCCGACCGATGTGGGGGGCGTGGATGTGGGGGTGGTGTCTGGGAGGCCGTGGCAATTTCAAGGGCACTCGGTGGTGAAATGTCATGTGGAAGGTCCCGGTCACCCGTGCTTGCTTTTTTTTGCAAAGTCCTGCGGGGCCTCGCTGGCCCAGCGAGTGGTGCCTGGGAAGGGCATTGCAGGGGCCTGCCTGGGCCCGAGGCACATCGGGCTTCGCTCCCAGAGGTCCCGTCTCCGTAGGCACCTGGACCCCCTCGGCCTTCCTTCCTCCTCCGCGGCTTTCTGTTCTTAGAGGCCCCGAGGACGAGGACATGTTGTGGCTCCAGGGGAAGCTGGGGGGGCCTGGCGGTGGTGTTGGGCCCTCGGTTGGGGGTCGGCCCTCGCTGGGGCCCGCTGGCGGGCCGCCTGGGGGCCCTGCGGCCTGCGGCTCACAGGCCCCCATCAGCTTCCATCAGTACGGGATCGTGGTCCCCGTACTGGACCTGGGGCGAGTTGCTCGCCTGCACGGGTTCGCCTCGCCCGATTCGGCGGTTGAATGGGCAGAGCACTGCAGGCGAGCTAAGCTCGAGGCCGAGGCCGCCGGGGCCTGGCCACTAGGAGGGCGTATAGGCCCTTTCTCGCCGCTGCGGCGGCAGGCGGACTTCGTCCGCCCGACTCCTAACCTCACCTAACCTCCTCCTCCTCCTCCTCCTCCTCCCTCCTCCACCTCCTCCTCCTCCTCCTCTTCCTCCTCCTCCTCCTCCTCCTCCTCCTCCTCCTCCTCCTCCTCCTCCTCCTCCTCCTCCTCCTCCGATCTCTAAGGACAAGGAATGGAGGAGGAGGGAGAGCAGGCGGCGCCGTTTCGCGCTCAGGAGAAGTCGAAGCCCAGCGGGGGGGCGTCCAGCGCGGTCGCGGCGGACTCGCCGCCCGCGGTGGCCGTCGGCAGGGTGCCGAACATCGCCATCTCCTCCTGCCGCCTCGCGTGCTCCTCGCCCTCGTTCGCGATCTCCGCCATCTCCCGCATGGCCGCCTCCATGAACGGGCTGCGGCGCACGTCCTCCATCCGCCCTCGCTCCTGCCACGCCGCCGTCAGCGACGACACCAGCATGAAGGCGTCCTCGTCTATGGAGCACTCCCTGGCCGCGCCGCGCAGCGTGACCCACAGCTCCTGCCGGGTGGGCGGGGGCAGCAGCACGTCCCGCCCGTCGCTGGTGATCCTCCGGTTGCCCCGCTCGCCGAGCAGCACGAGCCGGGCGCTGCTGGGGGTGGCCCTGACCCAAGGTGTCCCCCCCCAGCTGCTCGCGCCCTGTTGGAGCCCCGGGGGCCCTCTGGGCTGGGCCTCGTGAGGGTTGCGCTGGAGGCCCTCGGGGTCTCCCCCTGGAGTCCGGGAGCACCTCGGGCCAGGAGCACCCCTGGCAGCACCCGAATGAGCACCATGCAGCACCCGAGCGCGTACCAGTCCCTCGCCTCCAGGCGCGTCTTCCTCACGTCGGTGCTCTCGTCCTCCTCCTCCAGCTCGGCCTCCCTCCACACCTCTGGAGGCTCAAAGCCGACATGAGCACAACCTCCCGGAGGTCCGCACGCACTTGATCGGCGTGGGACCCTTCCCTCCCTGGCGCGCGGAGCGCAAGAGGGGTCCGCCGCCGATCCAAGACATCCGCGAGGAGCTCCGACGAATGGCCCCAGCAGAGCACCCGAAGAGCAGAGGAGCACGGCCATGTGCGCCCAACGGCACGGTGCGGGCATTGGATAAGGAGCCATTGGATAAGGAAGCCAGGGTCTGGAAGTCAGTAGAACCAACCCCAGTCGTGGATAGCCCATGGATATCAGCGCCGCCCTCATCAGATGAGGAATCCTCCAGGGTCTGCAGCATCCTGGGCACATTCCTTAACCAACGCCCCCACCGTAGCAGAAAAAAACACGGCCATGTGCACCTCAGTGTATTTTTGCACCGGGATCGGCTACATACGCACGAGCGACCCCCTGGGTACGAGTGACATGTGGGGCGCGGCTTTAGGGTTAGGTCGGGCGCGTCCTTCTACAGGCGGATCTAGGACGAAAAATGAAAGATAGTCGGAAAAGAATATATATGTATATATAGATAGGGAAATGAATATCCTGACTAATCTTTGGACTCTGTTTGAGCACTTCTTCTGTAGAGGGACACGCCCGACTTACTTGAGAGGGGGCCACGGGGCGTCCACAACCGAGCGCACAAGCCATTGCCGGGAAGACCCCCGTGAGCCCGCCTGTGGGGGGGAGGAGGAGGAGGAGGGGGAGGAGGAGGAGGAGGAGGAGAGGAGGAGGAGGAGGAGGAGGAGGAGGATGACGAGGAGGAGTAGGAGGAGGAGGGGGAGGAGGAGGAGGAGGAAGAGGGGGAGGGGGAGGAGAGGAGGAGGAGGAGGGGGTAGGAGGAGGAGTGTAGGAGGAGGAGGAGGAGGAGGAGGAGGAGGAGGAGGAGGAGGAGGAGGAGGAGCAGGAGGTCACTCTTTCGTGTGCCCGAAGGGGTCGTGGCCGTCCGGACCAAAAAGCGTTGCCGGAGAGGAGGCGCCCGAAGCAGTCGCGAGGCAGTCTCAGGTGAGTCGGCTGCCACACCGCACCCCCTGTGGGACTCTTCTGTGGCCGCCTGTTCTGCCACCACTAGAACCCTCTACAGTCGGCCTCGATTGTACAGGACACGCGACAGGACACAAGACCCTTCCGAGGGCCACATCGCCAGAGGAGTGTACGAGGGCACGCGTCGCGAGGCACAGGACACAAGGGTACCCTTGAGCTGGCAGGGTCGACCTACCAATCCGGGCCGACCGTAGCGAAACAAAATTGGGGACTTGTGGTCAGAGTGAGAGGGCCGAACGGCCTTACACCGTCCCTGGGTGCGTGGCTGAGATGGACTTCCGCGGCGCGGCTTCGGATTGTTGTTGAGCTTTCACTTCTGATATCTAATCTCTATTGATCCCCCCTCTGGTGCACATTGTATTCGTCCTAATGAAATGCCCTTCCCGGAGCTCGCGCCCAGTACTTATCAGGGATGACCTTGATGACCAAACTGGCCCCCTGGCCCCCGAACTCGAACAACAACAACAACAACAACAACAACAACAACAACAACAACAACAACAAAACAACAACAACAACAACAACAACAACAACAACAACAACAACAACAACAACAACAACAACAACAAATGCAACAACAACAACAACAACAACAATCAGTATGAGACTGTTCGCTCTTACTTACCCGTGTGTCAAAACGAGCTCCCCACACCCTCGATACCCGCCCTTTTTGTCTTCGATCACACCCCGTTAGGGGGATTCTTTCTTTTGGCGGGGGGCGGCGGGCTTAGACAGGCGGGCAAACCTGAACGGGCGGTCAATCCTTCGTGGGCATACATGTGCCCACCATTGGAATAGGTGTAGGCCCTGCAAAAGAGGAAGGGGAGAACGAGGGAGAGTGGGAGGAAAGGAGGGGGAGGGACGAAGGAAGAGGGAAAACGCCAGGAGAGAAGGAGCGAAGAGGAGGGCGGTTGATTAGAGGGAGAGAGAGAGAGAAGGGGGAAAAAAAGAAAGGTAGAGAAAGAGAGAGAGAGAGAGAGGGGTGAGAGAGAGAAAAAAAGAAAGAGGGAGAGAGGAGGCAGGAGAGGGGAGGGAGAAGGGAGGAAGGAGAGGAGGGAGAGGGGATAGGGCAGAGAGGCATAAGGAAGAGGGAAGAGAGGAAAAAGAGAGAAGGGAGGAGAGGAGGGAGGAGGGAGGAGGGAGAGGGGGGAGGAGCAGGAAGGTAAGAGCGTGAACTTTCGAGGGAAGTCCTACGTGAAAGCGCCGTTCCTGAAGGAAGTCTCGGGCGGGAGCGCACGACGGGCGGGCGATCCCCTGACGGGCGGGTCGGGCGGGTGGGACATTCAAGCGGGATGCCTGAGTATGGCGGGGGCGCGATTACTAAGTAAATTGTAACGGCGTCCGTGGCGCAGCGTGTTTCCTGAGCGTCGAAAGCGCGATTTCTGCATAAATCGCACGGAAGTCACAGGCGAGAGCGCAGCCGCTGAGTAAAATGAGAAGGGTTTTCTGGCGGGAGCGGGGGTCTTGATTAAATTGCGAGCGAGCGCGAGGAAGTCTCAAGCGGGAGCGCCGTTCCTGAATAAATGGTGAGGAAGTCTCAGATGGGAGCGGGGGTCCTGATTAAATTGCAAGGAGGTCACAGGCGGGAGCACCGATCCTGAGTAAGTTGTGGGGAAGTCTCAAGAACGGGGGTCCTGAATAAATTTGGAAGTATCCGGCGGGTGCCGTTGAACTCTCACTTTTGAAGAATAATTATTGTTGATCCCCCCCCCCCACCGGTGCACATTCATTTTTTTCGATTGAAGTGCCACCCCCGGGGCTCGCACCTTGTTTTTTTCTCAAGGAAAGTCTTCCTGCTCAAACTGTGCCCCTGCCCCCCGGGCTACAACAACAACGGCTCCCGCCTGAGACTTCCTCGATTTTTACTCAGGGCCCCCGCTCCCGCCTGCGACTTCCGCGCAATTTACTCAGGAAAGGCGCTCCCGTCTGAGACTTCCTCGCGATGTAATCAAGACCCCCGCTCCCGCCTGAGACTTCCGTGCAATTTACGTGGGAACGGCGCTCCCGCCTGAGACTTCTTCTAATTTTACTCAGGACCCCCGCTCCTGCCTTACATTTCCGCGCAATTGACTCAGGAACGGCGCTCCCGCCTGAGACTTCCTCGCAATTTAGTGAGGACCCCCGCTCCCGCCTGAGACTTCCGTGCAATTTGCTCAGGAACGGCGCTCCCGCTTGAGACTTCCTCGCAACTTAGTCAGGGCCCCCGCTTCCGCCCGAGATTTCCTCACAGTGTACTCAGGACTGCGCTCTCGCGTGCGACGTCCTCACAAATTATTCTGGAATTGCGTTTCGGCGCTCAGGAACCACGCACGCGCCAAGGACGCCTTCACAACGTGGTATCTTCCCTCTTCCTTCGTCCTTCCCCCTCCCCTTCCTCCCACTCTCCCTCGTTCTTCCCCTCCTCCTCTTGCAGGGCCCGCGCCAATTCCAATGGCGGGCAGAGAGATGTACGCCCCCGTAAGATTGTCCGCCCGTTCCGGTTTGCCCGTACGTCTAAGCCCGCCGGCCCCAGCAAAGAGAAATAATCCCCCCGAAAGGGGTGTGATCGAAGACGAAGAGGGCGGGCATCGAGGGTGTAGGGTATACGTGTTGAATGACTCGCGGGCAAGTAAGAGCGTGAAGCCTTAAAATGGTTGTTGTTGTTGTTGTTATTGTTGTTATTGTTGTTGTTGTTGTTGTTGTTGTTGTTGTTGTTATTGTTGTTGTTGTTGTTGTTGTTGTTGTAATCCGGGGGGCCTGGGACACAGCTTGAGAACCACAACTTTTCCTGCCAAAAAAACAGGGTGCGAGCGTCGAGGGGCACACTTTGATTGAGAAAAAAAGCATGCACCTGTGAGGGTGGATCAGCATAATTATTCTTCAGAAATGAAAATTCCACCACAACATCAACGGCTCCCGCATGATAGGTTTCGCCTGAGACGTCGCTGAAATGTATTCAGACATCGTGATCTCGCTTAAGACATCCTCACAACGTGTTCGGACGTTGCGCCTCGACACTCAGGAATCGCGCTCTCACTTACTTGGAAGTCGCGCTCTCGTTATAAATTGCCTGGCGATTCAAACCGGATTCATACTTCAGCGACCCGCCCGCTCGACCCGCCTGTCGGAGCCCGCCCACATGACCCGCCCGTTAGGGACTGCAGTCGACGTTTGCTGCCCTTCGCCTGCCTTCGATGCCCCTCGCTGCCCGTAGTGGTTCCGCTGTCGCCTTCGCTCGCGCCTTTCGTGGCACCGTTGCTGCCCTTCGCGGCCCCCTCGCTGCCCTGTGTGGCCCTGCATTATATGCCCTTCGTGGACCCCGCTCGATCGCGCCCGTCGTGGCCCCATATGCATGGCCCCGCTGTCGCCCCTCGCGGCCCCTTCGCTGCCCTTCGTGGATTCCCTTACGGCCCTTCGTGGCCCTGCTGTCGTCGTTTGTGGCCCCATATACGTATGCCTTTCGTGGTCCCCGCTCTCTCGCGCCCGTCGTGGCCCCATATGCATGCCCTTCGCGGCCCCGCTGTCGCCCTTCCTGGCTACCTCGCTGCTCTTCGTGGCCCAATTATAACCTTTCGTGGCCCCGCTGTCGCCCCGTGGCCCCATATACGTATGTCCTTCGTGGTCCCCGCTCTCCTTCGCCCGTCGTGGCCCCATGTGAATGCCCTTCATGGCCACGCTGTCACCCTCTGTGTCCCCCTCGCTGCCCTTCGTGGCCCCCTCGCTGCCCTGCGTGGCCCCTTTGCTGCCCCGTCCGTACCATTTGTGGCCCCGCATACGTATGCCCTTCGTGGCCCCCGCTCGTTCGATCCTTTCGTGGCACCCTTGCACCCCTTCGTGGCCCCGTTGTCGCCTTTCCATTGTGGCACCCTCGTTTTGCCCTTCGCGGCCACGTTGCCACCCTCAGTGGCCCCGTCGCTGCCCTTTGTGGCCCCTTACACCTATGCCCCTCGTGGGGGCCCCGCTCGCTCGCGCCCTTCGCGGCCCCATTGCTGCCAAGCGCGGCCCCGCCGTCGCCATTCGTGGCTCCTTCGCTGCACGTCGTTGGGGTCTACCCGCCCGATCAGCCCGTTTGGTTCTGCCACGCGCCTTCTGCTTCCAAGCCCCCACCCCACCCTATGCTAATCCGTGATCCATCCTTCTTCCTACCCCTTCCAGTCGTCCTCTCTCCTCCTGTCTTAGGGGCTGCACCAATTACATGAGGCAGGTAGGGAAGATATACTCAAAGGGGGATCCGATCCGAGACGAAGAGGGAGGGTGTCGAGGGTTTGGGATACCGATATGACCACCCTACGGGTGATAAGGAGGTTTGGGAGGGAGGGGGAGGCGGTCGATTGGCGATGGCTCTGGGCACGTTGGCGGTTTCTTCAACTGTCCTATTGTCGCGCACATCTACCCATCTATATACCGAGTTAGAAACTCAGGACACCCATCTATACATACACATATAAATATGTAAATATATGTACACAGATCGGTAAATATGATTCATGGTTGTATAGATCTGGTTATCGACATATCTATACAGGTACATATGCACATTCATATGTATATGAGTATATGAGTAGTATGCATATGTATATGTATAATCAATGTAGCTATATGTATGTCTACATATCCACCGATCGATATATCAATCGGCCAACCGACCTATCTATCAATTTACCCATAGATCGATCGATCAATTTATTTTATCCACACAACAGCTATAAATCTCCCTATCCATTCACCAACCTATCTATCTATCCATTCATATATATATACACATATATATACACACACCTACGTCTATATATATATATACGTGTATATGTGAACCATGAACACAACCATTGGAACAACCATCGGGACAACCATCGAGACAACCATCGGGACAACCAGCATCGGGCACAACCATCGGGACAACCATCGGGACAACCATCGGGACGACCATCGGGACAACCATCGGGACAACCATCGGGACAACCATCGGGACAACCATCGGGACAACCATCGGGACAACCATCGGGACAACCATCGGAACAACCATCAGGGCAACCATCGGGACAACCATCGGAATAAACATCGGGCGGGACAACCATCGGGTCAACCATCGGAACAACCATCGGGACAACCATCGGGACAACCAGCATCGGGCACAACCACCAGGACAACCATCGGGACCACCATCGGGACAACCATCGAGACAACCATCGGGACAACCATCATCGGGCACAACCACCAGGACAACCATCCGGACAACCATCGGGGCAACCATCCGGACAACCATCGGGACAACCATCGGGACAACCATCGGGACAACCATCGGGACAACCATCGGGACAACCATCGCGACAACCATCGGTACAACCATCGGGGCAACCATCGGGACAACCATCGGGACAGCCACAACCATCGGGACAATCGCTGGGACAACCGCCGGGACAACCGGGGGCCACGCCCGGCTCTCGGGGGCGGCCTTTTTGGCAATAGATGGCCCCTACG
>CAUYUJ010015702.1:109178-124178 GCA_963575745.1 Prorocentrum cordatum | reverse complement strand
GACGACGACGACGTCGACGACGGCGGCGACGACGACGACGACGACGACGACGGCGACGACGCCGACGACGAGCGAAAGCGAGAGCGAAAGAGAACGACAGCAGGGCCACAAGGACACGAAGTAGGCCACGAAGGGCAACAGCGGGGACACGAAAGGAATGCGTATGGGACCACGAAGAGCGCGAAGGAGCGGGGGCCACGAAGGGCAGATAATGCGGGGCCACAGAAAGCAACGATGGGGCCACCGAGGGTAGCAACTGGGCCACGTAGGACAGATGCATATGGGGCCACCACGGGCGCGAACGAGCGGGGGCCACGAAGGGCATACATATATGGGGCCACGAAGGGCGGCGAGGGGGCCACGAGGGGATGCAACGGGGCCACGATGGGCAGCGAGGGGGCCACGAAGGGCTGCAACGGGGCTACGAAGGGCTGCGACGGGGCCACGAAGGGCAGCGAGGGGGCCACGAAGGGCTGCAACGGGGCCACGAAACAAAGCGAAGGGGCCACGAAGGACTGGAACGGGGCCACGAAGGGCAGCGAGGAGGCCATGAGGGGCTCCAACGGGTCCACGAAGGGCAGCGAGGGGGCCACGAAGTGCTGCAACGGGACCACGAAACAAAGCGAAGGAGCCACGAAGGGCTGCAACAGGGCCACGAAGGGCAGCGAGATCCCGATTCCTATGAAATCTGTGACGGAGTCCTAAGCGTGAGCGCGACTCCTAGGTGCTTGGGTGTCGGGAGCGCGGCGCTTGAGTAAATTACAAGAAATTCCCGTGCAAAGGCGCTATTTCTCAGTAAATTGTAAGCAAGTGTCCAGCGCGAGCGCGACTCCAGAGCGCCGGGATAATAAATTCTAAGGAAGTCCCAAGCGAGAGCGCGATTCCTGAATAAAACGCGAGGAAGTTTGACCCTCAAGACTTTCCCTGTTCAAAAACAAAGTGCGAGCCCGGGGAAGGGCACTTCAATCGAAAAAACAATGTGCACTGGACGGGGGGATCAACAATAATTATTCTTCAGACATGAGAATTCAATAGGCACAACAACAACGGTTCCGCCTGACACTTCCTCACAATTTAGCCAGGACCCCCGCTCCCTTATGCGACTTCCTCGCTCTCGTTTGGGACTTCCTTACAATTATTCCAGAATCGCTCTCTCGGCGCTTTGGAGTCGCGCTCTCGCTGGAGATCCGCTTGCAATGTACTAGAGAATCGAAATGCCCGCGATTTACTCAAGCGCCGCGCTCCCGACAATCAGGCATCCAGGAGTCGCGCTCACGCTTCGGACTCTATCACAGCTTACTTGGGAATCGGGATATCGCTGCCCTTCGTGGCCCCGTTGCACCCTCTCGTGGCCCGCTGCCCTTCGTGGACCCGTCGCAGCCCTTCGTGACCCCCTCTCTGCCCCTCATGGCCCGTTGCAGCCCCTCGTGACCCCTCGCTGCCCTTCGTGAACCCGTCGCAGCCCTTCGTGGCCCCCTCGCTGCCCTTTGTGGCCCCGTTGCAGCCCTTCGTGGCCCCCACGCCGCCCTTCGTGGCCCCGTTGCAGCCTTCGTGGCCCCTCGCTGCCCTTCGTGGCCCCGTTGCAACACTTCGTGGCCCCGATCGCTGCCCCTCGTGGCCCCGTTGCAGCCATTCGCGTCCCCCTCGCGGCCCCTCGCTGACCTTCGTGACCCCATTGCGCCCCTTCGTGGCCCCCTCGCTGCCCTCGCGGCCCCGTTGCAGCCCTTCGCGGCCCCATCGCTGCCCTTTGTGGCCCCATATATGTACGCCCTTCGTGGCCCCCGCTCGTTCGAGCCCGTCGTGGCCCCGTATGCATGCGCTTCGCGGCCCCGCCGTCGCCCTTCGCGGCCACCTCGCTGCCCTTCGTGACCCCGTTGCTGCCCTCAGCGGCCCCGTCCTTGCTTTTTGCAGCCCAATATACGCATGCCCTTCGTGGCCCCTGCTCGTTCGCGCCCGTCGTGGCCCCATACGCATGCCCATCGTGGCCCCGCTGTCGCCCTCTGTGGCCCCCTCGCTGTCCTACGTGGCCACGTTGCTACCCTCAGTGGCCCCGTCGTTGCCCCCTGTGGGCCCGCATTAGTTATCTGCCCTTCGTGATCCCCGCTCGTTCGCGCCCTTCCTGGCCCCACACGCATGCCCTTCGTGGCCCCGCTGTCGTCCCTTGTGGCCCCCTTCATGCCTTTCGTGGCCCCGCTGTCGCTCTCGCTCTCGCTCTCGTTCTCGCTCTCGCTCTCGCTTTCGCTCGTCGTCGTCGTCGTCGTCGTCGTCGCCGTCGTCGTCGTCAACGTGGTCAGTCCCCTGCCCGCCCCTCGCGGGGTCGGGCTGCCGCCGATTCGCGGTGCCGCTGGTCAGGCCGACGGTCCGCAGCCGCCCCGCCGCTTGCCGGGGCCTGGCCTGCAGGGAAGAAAGAGAGAGAGAGAGAGAGATATATATATATATATATATAGATATCCCAAAAATGGCACGATCGAAGACGAAGAGGGTGGGCACCGAGGGCTTGGGATGCACACGTTGGCTGACACTCGAGAAGAGAAGAGCGAACCGTATGAAAACGATTGCTGTTGCTGTTGCTGTTGCTGTGGTCCTCGCCCGCGACCCCCCCGCAACCCACCCCGAGACCCACCCCGCGACACACCCCGCGACCCACCCCTCGCAAGGCCCCGCACGCTTCTCCGCAACGGCGGCGTGCCGCCTTCTCCCGAGCTCCCTCCCCCGAGCCTCCTCCGGCATGAAGGACAGCGTGCCGGACACCGGCGACGCCTTCGGGAAGTCCGTGGCGATCGGCTCCATGGGCCCGGCGTCCAGCTGGTACGGCGGGCTGCCGTCCTCGGGGATATCTCCTGACCCGGGTCAATCCAGACCCGGGTCCGTCAGGCCTTGCAGAATCCTGCAAGGCCCTGCCAGTTCCTGCACCCAAACCCGGGTCAACGCGAAGGACCCTGCAGGATCCTGCAGGAGCCTGCGCCCAAGCCCGGGTCAGTGCGACCCTGGCCCTGCAGGATCCTGCAAGATCGGGCGCTCTGGCTGACCCCCGTTTCCGGCGGTGGACAAACCTCCCTTTAGTAAACCTCCCTTTAGTGAAAACGGCCTGGGACCGAAACCGACGGACCTGGACCCTCAAAAATGACGGCCGCGACGCCCTCTCGCGAACCGAAAACGGCCAATTCGCTAATCGACGTGTCAGGGTAGGAGGTCTGTCCACCCCCGACGTTTGCGCTGACCCCCGTCTCCAGGCTCTGGCTGACCCCCGTTTGCACCGACCCCCGTCTGAGGCTCCCGACGTCCTCCGAGTGGCGGCAGGTGCCCGGCGTCATCGGGGTGCAGGGGCTCACGGGCAGCGGGTCGATGCGCCGCGCCAGGCCGAAGTTCCGGGGGAGAAAGGTGGCCCACCACCACCGATCGGCGGCAAGCGATGGGAGGGAGAGGGGGAGGAGGAGGGGGAGGAGGAGGAGGAGGAGGAGGAGGAGGAGGAGGAGGAGGAGGGGATGAGGAGAGAGAGAGGAGATCGGAGGAGGAGGAGGGAGGAGAGGAGGAGGAGGAGGAGAGGAGGGGAGGAGGAGGAGAAGGAGGAGGAGAAGGAGGAGGAGGGAGGAGGAGGGAGGAGGGAGGAGTGGAGGAGGAGGAGGAGGAGGAGGAGGAGGAGGAGGAGGAGGAGGAGGAGGAGGAGGAGGAGGAGGAGGAGAAGGAGGAGGGGGAGGAGGAGGAGGAGGAAATGGAGGAGGAGGAGGCGGGGGAGGAGGAGGAGGAGGAAGAGGAGGAGGAGGAGGATCAGGAGGAGGAGGAGGAGGAGGAGGAGGAGGAGGAGGAGCTGAGAAGGAGCAGACCTTCTCAGACGGCGGCGGCCTTCTCAGAAGCCCTCGCGCCGTCTGAGAGGTCTTCTGTGTCTCTGCGGAAGGCTCAGAAGACTTCGCAGAAGGCCCAGGAACTTCCGAGCCTTCGGAGAGAAGGCCCGCCCCTTCTCGTTTCCCCACCGGGCCCACCGCCGAGCACTGGGATCGAACAGATCCGTGAGGAAGGCCCCAAAAAGGTCCCCAAAACGAACATCTGAAAGAGCAATCCCAGGAAGCCCAAAACGACGACGACGACGACGACGACGCCGCTGACGACGACGCCGACGCCGACGCCGACGCCAACGCCGACGACGACGACGACGACGACGACGACGACGACGACGACGACAACGACGACGACGACGATGACGAGAAGCCGAACCGAGAATCCATCGGTGGGACGCCAACCTCTGGGCCGGCCCTCCTCTGATTGGGGCTCGCGGTCTGGGGGTGGCCCACGTCCCTCCTCCGAGAAGTCCGTGAGCTTGGCGTGGTCACCCTTCTCTAGGAGGCAACTACTGGGAGGTCTTCGTCGGCAAAATTAAGGAGGATTAAGCCCCATTGGGGGGCTGTTATGCCGGAGTGGGCCTCGGATTCAGCCGAATTAAGCGGGATCAAGCCGGATTCAGTGGGATTTAGCGGGATTAAGCCGGATTAGCCCGGATGAAGCCGGATTTCGGACCAGGACAAAAACAGAATTTGACCTCCCAGGAGTTGCATCCGGACCTTCTCGTGCGAGGAGACTAGGATGTTCTCGGGCTTCAGGTCCCGGAAGACGATCCTCCTGCCGTGGAGGCTGTCCAGGGCGAGGGCCACGCACGCGGTGTACCTGGCGGTCTTCGCGTCCGGCAGCCCGTGGGCGTAGCCGCTGCTGTCCGCATAGTCGAGGATGCACTTGTTCAGATTCCTCTCGCAGCACTCCTCGACGAGGGAACACTGCATGAGCACAAACTGTCGACGGTCCGCGCGGCTTCCTTGGATCTGCGCTGGGCTCCCCACCCTGGCGCGCCGGAGGCGCCGCCAGGGGCAGCGCCAGAGGCGTCGCCAGGGGATCCAAGAGATCCGCGCGGAGCGCCGAATGCTTATGTTCATGGCGTTTGTTCTTCGAGCTCCATGAGAATGCCATAGAACGTCCTGGTCTGGAAGATGTGGACGATGCGGACGATGAACGCGTGCGAGTACTCCATGGCCTGAGCCTCCCGGACGGCGAACTTGGTCGTCATGTTTCTCTTCTGCAGCTTCATGGCGTAGACCTCTGCCGTCCTGGCGTCCAGCACCTTGATGACCTTCCCGAACGCTCCTGCGCCCAGCATCCCCTGGGTCTTCAGCGAAGACAGCCGGACCTCGTGGTCGCTCTCGTGGATGCTATCCAGGGCCTGGGCCATCTGGTCACCGATACCAGTGGAGAGCATGAAGGACGCGAGCCCATCGGTTTTGTTCTGCTGGTTAGTTTTCTCCGACGCGGGCCCGAACCTGAACCTGGAAACATTACTACCAACCTCCTGTCCGAAGAGCCGCATGGACTCATCTTGGTACTCCATGGAGATGGTCCTCTGCAGGCTCCTGGTCTGCGTCACAAAGTATGTGGCCGCGCCCGCCTTCTGGGCATCCGCGACCATCTGCGCCACCTTAAAGGGCACGCCCTGCTTGAGGACCTGCAGGGGCGTCTCCCCCTCCTTGTTCTTCTGACACGCGGCCTCGAGCCTGGGGTCGTAGCCCTCACTCTCGTCATCCCCGCTTTTGCCCAGCGCGGGCCCAGCCTGGCTGTGGCCCACGCTGTACCCCACGCTGTGCCCAACCCCGGCCGCGCCGCCGAGACCGTTGTCGGCGTTGACGCTCTCGCGGCCGTGGGCGGGCCCGTGCTCGGGCTCGCTGACGGTGCGCGGCTGCACCAGCACCTCTTGGGCGTTCAAAAACCGTATGGTGACAGACCGCGCGGTGACCTCGGCATCCCCAACGACCTCAACACGCGGTCCGTCACCGCACGGTCTTGGGACCCCAGAGGCCCCGGCCTCCCCCTCCTCCTCCTCCTCCTCCTCCTCCTTCTCCTCCTCCTCCTCCTCCTCCTCCTCCTCCTCCTCCTCCACCTCCTCCTCCTCCTCCTCCTCCTCCTACTCCTCCTCCTCCTCCTCCTCCTCCTCCTCCTCCCCCTCCTCCTCCTCCTCCTCCTCCTCCTCCTCCTCCTCCTCCTCCTCCTCCTCCTCCTCCTCCTCCTCCTCCTCCTCCTCCTCCTCCTCCCAGAGCCGTGCGGCGACACGGAATCCTGCATCCCCACCGAGTCACCACACGGTGTGGTCACCGCACCGCCCTGGAGGCCCCCGAGCCTCGATGGCATCGGTGTCGCCGCGCCGGCAGGCGATGTTCGGGTCGGGCGAAAGGGGGGGATAGCAAAGGGGGGTTTGAGAATCAGCTCACGTAGCTGATTTTCCCGGCGCCTCCCGGCGCCGGAGGCGGCTATGTATCGAGGAATGGGCCCCTCGGTGAGGCCGAAACCAGCTGCATGCAGCAGATTTCGAAACCCCCCCTTTCCCAATCCCCCCCTTTCGCCCGACCCGAGATGTGGAGGGGCGTCTCGTCGTTGTCGTTGAGGAGCCGGGCGTCGGCGCGGTGCTCCAGGAGCGCCTGCAGCACCGCGACCTGGCCGTGGGAGGCCGCCACGTGCATCGCGGTCTCGTGGTGCGAGTCGCCCTGCCTGACGTCCGGGTCGCAGCCAGCGCGCAGGATATCCTCCAGCGCCTCGATGTCGCCGCGCTGGGCGGCGACGAAGACGTCGACCGACTCGTTGCCCACCTTCGTGAAGCGCAGGAAGACGAAAGTGGCAAACTGTGCGGTCATGCCTACTATCAGCAGCCTCTTGGCACCATTGCCCTCGAGGGCTCCTCTGTCGTTCGGCTGGAGTGCGTAGTGATAGTACAGAGCAAACGCCAGGCAGAATTGCACATTTCGCAGCACCCATAAGAATCTGGATACCCTCTGCGCCTGTATTGCCAGGCCGTGCTCATCGATGAAACGGCACACGTTGGCTACGAAAATGTCTATGCTCAGCACCAGGATCAGCTTGGAGCCCGTGATGACTCTGAGGGCCACTAGGCCGAACAAGTAGTCCAGCAACAGCAACATCCGCCACCGTGCCTCGAGGCACGAGGTGGAGTGCCCTCAGGCCCTTTCGAGTTCTCCATACGCAGCACTGCAACAAAAATTCCAGGGGCTCACAGCGCCCGGAATGTCTGGGCGCGGCTGGGCGCCACCTGGGCGCTCTCTGGGGGTCTCCTGGGCTCCCCGCGTGATCTTTCCCGGGGCAAGGGGGGCTCCACAACTGGCGAAGGAGGGTCCCAGGAGGTCCCCAAAACTAAAGACGGTCCAAGAGGGCCCCGCGTCGCCCGAAAGTCGCTCCCAAGACGCCCAGGAGAGCCTCCGGACGGCCCATGGGCCCCCAAGACGAGGCCACCCCACGAGGGCTCCGAAAGGCCAAACTCAAGGATTCCCCAGACGCTTTGTAGATTTCAAAGCGTGCTCGCCTTCTCGGGCTTCCGACGCTCCAAGACGGTCCAAGAGGCCCAAAAAGATCTCCCCGAGGCGGCCAAATGACGACCTCCAGGAAGGCCCCCAGGCGGCTCCAAAAAGAGGCTCCCGAGACGGCCCGAGAGGGCCCCCAAAGACGGCCCCAGATGAGACCCCGAGACCTCCGGCAGGGCCCCCGACAAGCCCCACCAGAAGCCCCGCGAGCCCTCCGAGAGGCACGGGTGGCCCGATCCCGCTGGCCGCGCGGGAAGGCAGGAAAGGCCACAGCGAGTCGCCCGCGCCGAAGAGGCCCCCCGAGAGGCCCCCTGCGAGGCTCCCGGGAAGCCCACGGGAAGCCCACGGGACGGCCTCAAGAGGCCTCCTTCTTCTCCTCCTCCTCCTCCTCCTCCTCCTCCTCCTCCTCCTCCTCCTCCTCCTCCTCCTCCTCCTCCTCCTCCTTCGCATCCCTCTCATCCTCAGTTCTCCTTCTCTCCCAGGTGATCCCCCAAGGATCTCCACAACGACTGGGGGAACACATAGTCCAAAAGCCTGGCCAAGATTTGGCCACGTAGACGTTTGCAACAGGCATGGGGCGGCGGTGGTTCGCCATAGGCGTCTTCGATAACGCCCAACCTGGCATCAACCTTGAAGACGAGAGCGACGGCCACAAGCACAAGAGTCCTACTCAATATCTCAGCTAACCTGTAGACGTAGTGGCCCGTGCGGAACTCCAACGGGATGCGAAACGGCAAGCACTGTCGGTCGCAACACAAGTCGCACTGATCGTACTGGCACCTGACGTAGCGAGACGCGTAGTAGTCAAAGTTGGCGACGGCCTGAACAACGTTTACGAGGGTCAGCGCCACGGCGGAACAGATGCAGAACACCTCTAGAGGAACGAACAACTACTCCAGATTTCGTAATAAAAGGGAGGGGGTCTGGACCCTCCAAGACAAGCCATTTCAGACCTCCCCCCTGGGAGAACCCTCCAAAACATCGTCCCCAGACCCCCCCAGGCCCTCCAAGACAGCCTGGAAGAGACCCCCCCCCCGAAATGAGACCCCCCTCCCTTTATTACGAAATCTGGAGTACACAGATGTCGGAGGCCCGCGTGGACTATCGAGGAGCACTGGACCCCCCCCCCTCCCTGGCGCGCCGAGAGCGCCGCAGGAGGCGGCGCCCTCGAGGCGCCGCGAGGGGGGCCCCGGCGACGATCGCAGAGATCCGCGCGGAACTCCGAAAATCTCTGTTTGCCGTTTTTACCTCCCCCTCCTCCTCCTCCTCCTCCTCCTCCTCCTCCTCCTCCTCCCCCTCCTCCTCCTCCTCCTCCTCCTCCTCCGCCTCCTCCTCCTCCTCCTCCTCCTCCTCCTCCTCCTACTCCTCCTCCCACTCCTCCTCCTCTCCTTCCTCCTTCTCCTCCTATCTGCTCCTCCTCCTCCGATCCTCTGGCCCGGTCCCAATACGCGCTGATCGGCGGTTTGTGAGCGACCACCACCCGAGGCACTTCGGACACCAGCATGGCGTGCGTGTCGAAGCGCATGCCCGGGGCACCGGCGTCGAACCCGGCGGCGCTCTGCTCGATCTCGTCGATAAAGCTTTTGTCGCGCTCCTTCGTCAAGCAGCGGATAGTCTAGGAACAAAACCAATGGCAACCACCACCACCACCACCATCATCATCATCATCATCATCATCATCATCATCATCATCATCATCATCATCAATCATCAGCATCATCATCATCATCATCATCATCATCATCCTCATCCTCATCCTCATCCTCATCCTCATCCTCATCCTCATCCTCATCCTCATCCTCATCCTCCTCATCATCATCATCATCATCATCATCATCATCAGTATTATTATCATCAGCACCATCATCATCATCATTGGCATCATCATCATCATCATCATCATCATCGTCATTATCATCAGCAACATCACCATCATCATCATCATCATCATCATCATCATCATCGTCATCGTCATCGTCATCGTAAACAGAATCGCCATGACCATCAGAATCACCATCACCATCATCGTCATCATCAGCATCAGCATCATCATCAGCATCATCATTGTCATCGTCATCGTCATCATCATCATTATCATCATCGTCATACGCTTTCGGAGGTCTGCACGGACTCGTATATCGGATCGGTGCTGGAACCCCTCCCTGGCGCGCTGAGCGCGCCAGGGGCGGCGCTTGAGGCGCCGCCAGGAGGCTCCAGCGCCGATCCGAAAAATCTGCGCGGAGTTCCGCCGGTCCGAAAGGTCATGATTATGTCAATGCTTGTTCCCCGAGATAAGCACGCACGAGCGGATATCCAAAAAACAACCCTCCGAAGATGAGAACTGCGGCCTCGAAGACGGCCACACGACAGCCTCGACGACAGTAGCCCGTCTTCAGCTTCCGACGAAGCTGGACCAGATCGCGGTCTTGCCGCGCGCAGTAGACCTCGATCCCTACGACCAGCATGTGCGAGGGCAACAGGCAAGCCATTGCCACCCAGTTGCCAGACCGGGCCATCACCACCAGGCAAGCCAGGTGGAAGTACTGCGAGACGAAAATGAAGAAGTAGCTGAAGCAGCGGATAACGCTCGGCGTCATGAGCCAGGTGATGAGCACGCGGCTGCCCGAGTCGGGGACCTCCTCCTGGAGGCCCCCCTCCAGCTCCTTGTTCAGGCGCGCGTAGCGCTCCTGGCGGCTGCGCAGCGGATCCTCCGACGCCTGGTATTTGTTGTTTTGGAGCAGCGAAAGGCAAAAGAAAGGGACGACCGCAACACCTGTCGAGTAAGCCATGCACTCCGAGTCCAGCGTGGCAGGAACTAAGCAGTCGCAAGAGTTACAGCGACATCCCTGAAGCAAACAAGCACCGGCGAGAGGAGCGGAGGAGGAGGAGGAGGAGGAGGAGGAGGAGGAGGAGGAGGAGGAGGGGGAGCGGTAGAGGGGGGAGGAGGAGGATGAAGGAGTATTGAGGAGGGGGAGGGGAAGGAGGGAGGATGAGAGGAGGAGGAGGAGGGAGGAGGGAGGGCGTCGGAGGAGGAGGAGGAGGAAAGGAGGACGGCAGGAGGAGGGGAGCGGAAGAAGGGGGAGGAGGAGAGGAGGAGGATGAGGGGCAGGAGGAGGAGGAGGAGTGAGGGAGGAGGAAGGAGGAGGAGGAGGAGGAGAGTGAGGAGAGGAGGATGAGGGAGGAGGGAAGAGGAGGAGGAGAGAGGGAGGAGGAGGAGGATGATGAGGAGGAGGGGGGGGGAGGAGGCGGAGGAAGGAGGAGGGGAGGAAGAGGAGGAGGGAGGAGGAGGAGGAGGAGGAGGAGGGGGAGGTAGGAGTGAAGGAGGAGGAGGGAGGGAGGAGGAGGAGGAGGAGGAGGAGGAGGAGGAGGGAAGGCCAATAGCGGGACACCTGGCGCAGGCGCCCGGCCGCGCGCGCACAGCCTGGGGGGGCGGGCCTCGGCCCAGCGGCCGCCAGCCATGGGATCGCACGAGGTGCGGCGAGCGACACGCGGGCCTGGGGGCGCGGACGAGACGCAGACCGGAGGCAGACGTGCCGACGAGGCCGCCCGATGCGGCTCCGGACCGCCTGGCACACGCGGCCGGCGGCCAGGAGAAAGGCAGTGGTCCGCTGCAGAGGCGCCGCGCTGCCGGCGAGGGCAGCAGCCTCGGATGCGACGGACGACGATCGCCTGCCAGCGAACGGCACTGAGGTGAAGCCCTGCGCTCGGGCACCCAGCGGCCGTAGGCCAAGTTTCCCTCAGCGCCTGGCGGAACGCAAATACATCGTCGTCAAGGTCCCAGAGCGCGACCAGTTCGACAAGCACGATCACTGGTGCGACCAACAGTGCGACCAACAGTACGACCAGAGAGACAACCTGCATGGCGTCGGCGGCTACCACCAGCACTGCCATTACGAGCAGTACCACCACCGGCACGTGGTCGAAGATCGCCACCACGACCACGACGCGCCGCCGCACGGCAGCCTCCGCCTGCCCGCCACCACCCCGGCGCCGGGTCTGGCGGCGGAGGCCACCTGCGAGGCTGAGCTGCGAGGGCCGCAGGCTCAGCTGCGAGGGCCACCGGCAGCGCCGCGCGAGGCACCAGCAGGGCAGCGAGGGCCAGCAGCTGAGCCACAAGTGCCGGCGGCTGGGCTGCGAGGGCCGCTGTCTGAGCCACGGGGGGCCACAGGCGGACCCTCGTGACCCACCAGCAGGGCCACAGGCAGAGCTGCGAGACCCACCAGCTGAGCTGCGAGGGCCACCTGCGGGTCTGCGGGGCCCACGCCTTGGTGCACGAGGGCCACAACCTGAGCCTCGAGGGCAGCAAGCAGAGCTCCGAGGGCCACTGCCTGAGCTACGAGAGCCCCACGCCGAGCTTCGCGGGACACGAGCCGAACCACGGCGGCAACGGGCAGAGCTCCGAGAGCCACAAGCAAGGCTACGATGGCACCTACCAGAACTACGATAGCAACCAGCTGTGCTACGAGGGTCACAAGCTGAGCTACAAGGGCCACAAGCAGACCTACTCGAACCACTGGCACAGCTACCAGGGCAACCTGCAGCGCAACGAGAACCACAAACATGGCTACGAGAGCCACGGGCTGAGCTACTGGGTCCACCAGCTGAGCTACGAGGGCAATCAGCCGAGCTACGACGGCTACAAGACCAACCGGCTGAACTACAAGGGACACCTACTGAGCTAGGAGACCCACCGCCAGAGCTACGAGGGCATCCTGCTGAACTACGACTACGGGGGCAACGAGCTACGAGAGCATCCTGCTGAACTACGGGAGCAACGAGCTGAGCTCAGAGGAGGGCCACAAGCTGAGCTCCAAGGGCCACTGGCAGAGCTACGACAGCCACAAGCTGAGCCATGAAGGCCACCTGCTGATCTACACGAACCATCTGCAGTTCTACGAGGGCCACAGCCTGGGCTCCTGGGGCAGCAGGCAGATCCCCGAGGGCCACCAGCTGAGCCACGAGAGCTTCCAGCGGAGCTACGAGGGTCCCAGGCTGACCTGCGAAGGCCACAGGCAGAGCTCCTGGAGCCACCAGCAGAGCCACCAGCTGTCCCACGAGGGCCACAAGCTGCGCTGCGACGGCCACAAACAGAGCTGCGAGAGCTGCCCGCGGAGCCACGAGGGCCACAGGCTGAGGAACGAGATCCACCGGGAGAACTACGAGGGCCACGGCCCGGGCTGCGAGGGCCACGAGGCGAGCTACGAGGGCCACAAGCAGGGCTGCGAGGACCACCAGCTCAACTGCAACGGGGGCACGTGCTGAGCTGCGGGGGCCACAAACTGGGCCGCTGGGGCCACCAGCTCGCCTGCGAGGGCAGCCGGCTGAGCTGCGGAGTCCACGAGGGCCACCCCGCTGCGCGCCGTGACGCTCGGGATCGTCAGCTCCAGCAGGGGCCGGCAGTCAGGATCACCGGCCTCGAAGCGAACAAGTGCCGCGACGGCCTCGAGGGCACCGTGGGCGCGATGGACGCTACCTGAGGGCGCTGGGCATATCGATCCAGCACGGCTACCCTCAGCGTCGAGGAGGCCAATGCAGAGCGTATCGGCACTTGGCCCAGACGTTTGATTGTCGCGAAATTCCAGAGGGCAGCACTCAAAGTCAGCACACAACACAGGCGAGACATTAATCGAAGACGCATTCCAGCTGCGTTACGACGTGGCCGCGTCGGAGCCTCATCCTGGTGTCCACATGTTGTTCCGAGATGCGTTCGTTAATGAGCGCACGCTCGGCGCACTCTACGGACAGGCTGCCGCGAGAACACGATGGTACCACGGCCACCGCAGGACCAGAGCCACGCAGGGCGAGGCCGCGCGACGCGGCCCGCAGCTCCTGCCTGAGCCGACCCCTCTCGATCATGAAGAGCCCGGGCAGCGGTAGGGGCTGACCAGGGCCCTCCCTCGACCTCGTCTCCCCTCGTGACCCTCCACGATGGGCCGATTCTCCACCACCACCACCATATGTAGGAGGAGGAGGAGGAGGAGGAGGAGGAGGAGACGGAGGAGGAGACGGAGGAGGAGGAGGAGGAGGAGGAGGAGGAGGAGGAGGAGGAGGAGGAGGAGGAGGAGGAGGAGGAACGGAGGAGGAGGAGGGGAGGAGCAGGAAGAGGAGGAGGAGGAGGAGGAGGAGGAAGAGGAGGAGGAGGAGGAGGAAAGAGAGAGGAACGAGCCTGGCTGGACGACGTCGCGCTGCCCCACTCCCTGGACTCCACGATGACGCCGACCTCGGCGGGGCCGTCCGCCAGGAGCCGCTCGCGCAGGGGGCCCGAGGCGACCGAGTCGGCCATGGGCCCAGACGGGCAGGCAGCGCCCCCTGGAGCGAAGGCGAGGGGAGAGTCGAAGCGCCCCGGCGCGCGCGCGCACCTCCACGGCCTCTGGGAGGGGCGGGGGGCGGGGGGGAGCTTCTCGGGCCTGGAGCCAAAACGGCTCCGGAGGGAGACAGAGGGGGGGGGGGGGGGGGGGGGGGGGGGGGGGGGGGTGGGGGGGGGGGGAAAAAGGGAAGAGAAGCATAGAGGAAGACGACCAGGAGGGAGGGAGGGAGGAGGAGGAGGATGAGGAGGGGGAGGGGGAGGTGGAGGAAGAGAGGAGGAGGAGGAGGAGGAGGAGGAGGAGGAGGAGGAGGAGGAGGAAGGAGGAAGAAAGGGGAAGGATCAGCAGCATGAAGGGGAGGACGAGGCATAAGGAGGAGGAGGAGGAGGCACAGCGCACCGCTTGAAGAGGGAGAAGGAGGAGGAGGAGGAGGAGGAGGAGGAGGACCAGTACAAACCCAAGATTCATCAACGAGGTTGCAATAAGCCCTCCCTCCAAGGTCCATCTTCATAGGTCCCTACAAGGACCAATCTTCACTGAAGAGAGTGCCCCGTTGGAAGACGGCCGTTTGAAGATCCCGATGCGCGCCAGAACACCATTCCTCGGACTCCAACGCCGCGAATCAACGTTCCTGTTGCGTCCTGACTACCCTGATTCGTGCCAGAACACCATTCCTGGGACTTCAACTCCGCAAATCAACGTGGCTGTTGCGCCCTGACAGTCCTACGTCGTGCCAAAAAATTACCCTGTGACGTACCCAACCCATTGATATCAATGGAAACGAGGAGTTGGCCGAAACTTGCATGGACAATCAACTTGATGTGTAAGCTACTTGGGACACGCGCCTATGGCATGATGCGCAGGAGAACCATACAAGAACCAGGGGCGACAGCTACAGGGTCGAAGAGGACATGGGGAGTCGGGAACGCAGAGCAGGAGAAAAACGTGCGGGAAGCCGAACCATCAGCACGGCAGCAGCAGATGGAAGGTGACTGCAGGAGGAGAACAAGGACGAAAGCGGCGTCTAATTTGAGTCTGCGGTGGGTACCCACTGTGCTGGGCCCCTCAGCAGCCCTCGAAAGTGGCGACAGTTTCACAGATCGAACCCCCCCAGGGATGGCGAGGTCTAATTCGAGTCTGCGGTGGGTACCCACTGTGCTGGGCCCCTCAGCAGCCCTCGAAAGTGGCGACAGTTTCACAGATCGCAGCCCCCCCAGGGATGGCGAGGTCTAATTTGAGCCTGCGGTGGGTACCCACTGTGCTGGGCCCCTCAGCAGCCCTCGAAAGTGGCGACAGTTTCACAGATCGCAGCCCCCCAGGGATGGCGAGGTCTAATTCGAGTCTGCGGT
>CAUYUJ010015702.1:60000-109078 GCA_963575745.1 Prorocentrum cordatum | reverse complement strand
CGCACTGCACGTGGGCGACTGGGGGTGGAGGCATCCCCCCCCCTGAGCCCCCCACCCCCTCGTGGTCCTCGCGGTCCGACCTTTTGGGTCGCAGCTCGGGTCTCCGGCGGCGGCCGCTCGGAACGAGCTGGGCAGTCCCCGAAACACGCTCTCGGCGAGGCGCAGGTCGCTGGAAGGCGTCCCGAGGCCGGAAAACCGCCTGGAACCGACGAACACGCCCGAAAACCTCGAGCCTCGAAACTTCGCGAGTGGGGGGGCGGTTGGGGGTCGATGCATCCCCCCTGAGCCTATCCCCCCCCCTAACTAGAGGCCTCCTTGATGGGGTTGGAGTAGATGGGGTCGGAGGATCGCGCCGCATCGCCGATATATCGGCGATGCATCGGTGATGCACTTTCCATGCATCGTCGACGTCGGTGATGCATCGGCGCCGTTGGCGTGGAGAAAATCGGGACTCCGCATCGACCCGCATCGTCCATGCATCGGCGATGCGGCGCGACTCTTCGACCCCATCTACTCTGACCCCATCTAGGAGTCCTAGACTTCCGTTGCCCCTGTACCGTTTGGCGGCCTGCCCGATCTGCTCGCGCTGCTCGTCGCGCCCGTCGCCCAGGATGAGCGACATCAGCTCCTCGGCGGAGGCGTTCGTGGGAGGCTCGCTCCACCTGCGGAAGAGCTCCTCCTTGGAGACCTGCGGGACATAGAAACCTCAGATATATCCGACGAACTGTTGCCCTTGTTTTTGCCATCCGGGGGCAGATTTCCGCGATTTCGGCCCTCAAAGGGCACGTTATCAGGCCCCTGGCCATCAACAACGGATCCGGGACGATACGCGAGACGCGCTGGCCTGCGAGACGCGCTGGGGAGTCCCACGCAGTCAGCGCCACCGCGGCCGCGTCGGTCGCGCCAGACTAGCTGGCCGCTCGGAACGTGAGCACTGCCGGCGCGGCCGCATGGATGTGCCAACCTGCGCCAATCAGTCATCGCAATCGCCGACGCACAGGTTTTGCAAACCAAGTTGCGGGCGGGTGGGTGGGACGATTGCGCGAGCAGTAGAACAGACAATTTCAAGTTCAGCAGAGTGACTTGCACCGCATAGATTGCACCACATATTGCACTGCATAGGTTTTGGGCCGAACCTGGCTAAATCATGCATGTTGTTTCTCGGGAAAGAAAATTCGTACCACTTCCATCTCAAAGGAACCTGTCTGGTCAGACGGACTCCAGAAGCGAAGGTGGCACCTTTTCTCTGCGCCCCGGGAGGGGAAACAAAATGCCACGCGCACCCTCTGGGGGCTGCTGGAGAATCGAGCTCTAAGAGGTGGTCGTAGTCCCAGACCCAGTGGCGTGGACTCCCTCAGATCTGGACCTCTTCCCAGGGACCCGCTTCTCATCCTGTGCTGCTTTTTGACGGCCCTGAGGCCCCCCCCCCGTAAGGGCCCCGCTGGGCCGAACACGATCAAACCCGAGGTCTCGGCTGGCGGCGAGCCCAGGGGGGACTGCAGAGGGGCGGGGGGCTTCTCAGAAGGCTTGGGAAGGCCTCCAGCCTTCTGAGAAGCTTCCTGAGCCTTTTCTCCGCCGACAGGGGCGACTTCTCATCTCCTGAAAAGGCCTGCGCCCCCCCCCCTCCTCCTCCTCCTCCTCCTCCTCCTCCTCCTCCTCCTCTTCTTCTTCTTCTTCGACTTCTTCTTCTTATTCTTCTTATTATTTTTCTTATTCGTATTCTTCTTATTATTGTTATTCGTATTATTATTAGTATCAAACACTATACTACTACTACTACTACTACTACTACTAATACTACTACCTACTACTACTACTACTAACTACTACTACTACTACTACTCTACTACTACTACGACTACTACTACGACTACTACTACGACTACTACTACTACTACTAACTACTCTACTACTACACTACTCTAACTACTACTACTACTACTACTACTACTGATAACTACTCTACTACTACTACTACTACTACCACTACTTCTCCACTAGTCCTACTACCACTATACTACTACTACTACTAACTACTACTATCTACCTACTACTACTACTACGACTACTAAACTCCTACTACGAACTACTACTACTACTACTACTACTACTACTAACGAACTACTACTACTCACTACTACTACTACTACCTACTACTACTACTACTACTACGACTATAGTAGTCGTCTTTTAGTAGTAGTATAGTAAGTATTAGTATAGTAGTAGTAAGTAGTAGTAGTAGTAGTATTAGTTGTAGAGTAGTAGTCGTAAGTAGTGTAGTAGTATAGGAGTAGTAGTAGTAGTAGTAGTAGTAGTAGTTAGTCGTAGTATTTTATTCTTATTCATTTTATTATTATTATTATTATTATTATTATTATTCCTCCTCCTCCTCCTCCTCCTCCTGCTCCTCCTCCTCCTCCTCCTCCTCCTCCTCCTCCTCGGTCGGTCGGTCGGTCGGTCGGGATTAGGGCTGCAGTGTCACAGACGCAGCCCATGCCAAGGAAAAGGAGCAGTGCACAGTGCATGGGGTCGATACTCCTCCTCCTCCTCCTCCCCCTCCTCCTCCTCCTCCTCCCCCCCGGGGCGCGCCGCCGACTGGGGCCCCGCCGATCGGGCCCCCATACAGGAGGCCTGCTCCGTGCAGACGTAGAACGCGGTCGCCGGCCCGAAGTGCAGGCAGCTCAGATGCCCGACCCGCGCCTCCTCCGGGCCCAGCGGCACCCCGTCGATCCTGACGTCCGCCGCCTGTAGGGGGAGGCCAACGACTGCCCCTCGCCGTCGCGGCCGGCAGGGCCGGGCGGCGTGCGAAAGCGGGGGGCGTCCGACGGCCTCCTGGGGACACGGGACCAGACTGCATGCGCTCAGGGCTGTGGGAGGAGACGGAGATCGTCTGTCCGCCGCTCTGGGCAGAGGTAGCCGCTGCCGCAACACGAGGAAAACTGGTGTTCGACAAGATGCTGTTTCGCTCTGAGTGTTCACACTGATGCCGATGTGCCGTCATAGCACGGCTTCTCAACAATTACCGATACCGCTACGGTACGGTAAGCTCGTGTCGTGACGACCCTGGCGTTGGTTTCTAACACCGTGTGGATCCTCTTCAGTCTATAATAGATAAAGAAAAACCCACATACGTATAAACTTTTGGCGCTCCGCGCGGCCCTCGCCAGAGGCGCCGCCAGGGGGGCCACGGGGGACAAAAACCTATGTTTATGATTACCTAACAGCGAAGACTGATAGGTTTTTAGTGGTGTCAAAAGAGAGCATCATGACTCCCCAGGGGGGTCTGGGAGGGATCTGGACGGGATCCAGGGGAATCCGGGGACTCCTTTTTTAGCCAACAGTAACGCACTTCGTGGTCTTCGAGTTCCCAGAACTCCATTCCTGGGCATGATTTTGAATGCCCGGAGCCATCTGTAGGCCACTTCGTGATCTTCAAGTTCCCAGAACTCCATTCCTGGGCATGATTTTGAATGCCCGGAGCCAACTGTAGGCCACTTCGTGTTCTTCGAGTTCCCAGAACTCCACTCCTGGGCATGATTTTGAATGCCCGGAGCCTGCTGTAGGCCACTTCGTGGTCTTCAAGTTCGCAGACCTCCATTCCTGGGCATGATTTTGCATGCCCGGAGCCAACTGTAGGCCACTTCGTGTTCTTCGAGTTCCCAGAACTCCATTCCCGGGCCACATTTTGAATGCTGAGGAAGGCTGATGCTGAGGCTGAGGCAGGCTGAGGCTGAGGCAAGCTGAGGCCGAGGCTGAAGGCAGACTGAGGCTGAGGCTGAAGCAGGCTGAGGCTGGGCCTGTGGAGGGGGGGGGGGGGTGGGGGGGAGGCAGGCTGATGCTGAGGCTGAGGCAGGCTGATGCTGAGCGCAGGCTAGGCTGGGCTGAGGCCTAGGCTAGGATGCAGGCTGAGCTGAGGCAGGCTGAGGTAGAGGCGGAGGCTGAAGGCAGACTGAGTCTGAGGCTGAAGCAGGCCTGAGGCTGAGGCTGAGGCGGCTGGGCTGAGCCTGAGGCAGGCTGATGCTGAGGCAGGCTGAGCTGGGCTGGGCTGATGCAGGCTGAGGCTGAGGCAGGCTGAGGCTGAGGCCGAGGCTTGAAAGGCAGACCAAGGCTGAAGCTGAAGCAGCTAGGCTGAGCTGAGGCAGGCTGAGGCTGGGCTGAGCAGGCTGATGCTGAGGCGGCTGAGGCTGAGGCTGAGGCAAGCCGAGGCAGGCTGAGGCTGAGGCTGAGGCAGGCTGAGGCTGAGGCAGTGACTGAGGCTGAGGCAAGCTGCGGCTGAGGCAGGCTGAGGCTGAGGCTGAGGCCGAGGCTGAGGCTGAGGCAGGCTGAGGCTGAGGCTGAGGCAGGTTGAGGCTGAAGCTGAGGCTGATGCAGGCTGAGGCTGACGCTGACGCTGAGGCTGCGGCAGGCTGATGCTGAGGCTGAGGCCGAGGCAGGCTGAGGCTGAGGCTGAGGCAAGCCGAGGCAGGCTGAGGCTGAGGCTCATGTAGGATGAGGCTGTGCAGGCGGAGGCTGAGGTGCCGAGGCAAAAGGCAGACTGAATGCTAGGCTGAAGCAAGCGGGCTGAGGCTGAGGCTGAGGCAGGCTGAGGCTGAGCTGTGCAGGCTGAGCTGAGGCTGAGGCAGGCTGAGGCTGAGCTGAGGCTGATGCAGGCTCATGCTGAGGCAGCTGAGGCTGAGGCCAGGCTGAAGCTAGACTGAGGCTGAGCTGAGCAGGCTTGAGGCTGAGTCTGAGGCAGGCTGAGGCTGAGGCTGAGGCAGGCTGATGCTGAGGCAGCTGAGGCTGAGGCTGAGGCTGAGGCTGAGCAGGCTCCAGGCTGAGGCTGGCTGAGCCTGAGGCCAAGTCTGCGGCAGACTGAGCTGAGGCTGAAGCCAGGCTGAGGCTGAGCCAAGGCTGCAGGCAGACTGAGTCTTAGGCCTGAAGCAGGCTGAGGCTGAGGCTGAGGCAGGCTGAGGCTGAGGCCGAGGCTGAAGGCAGACTGAGGCTGAGGCTGAAGCAGGCTGAGGCTGAGGCTGAGGCAGGCTAGGCTGAGGCAGGCTGAAGGCAGACCGCTGCTGAGCTGATGCTGAGGCAGGCTGAGACTGAGGCTGAGGCTTGAGGCTGCTGCAGCCGAGGCAGGGTGAAGGCTGAGGCAGGCTGAGGCCTGAGGCCGAGGCTGAAGGCAGACTGTCTTGAGCAGGCTGATACCTGATCTGAGGCTTGAAGGCTGATGCAGGGTGAGGCTGAGGCAGGCTAGGCTGAGGCAGGCTTGAGGCTGCCGAGGCTGCTGAGGCTGAGGCTGAGGCAGGCTGAGGCTGAGGCTGTGACTGCGACTGCCGTTGCCACTGCGACTGTCATCGCGAATGCGACTACGACTGCGAGAACAGCAGAATTCTACAACTGGAGTCTCATCTGAATTTTAAGGGGAACGCTTTCAAATATGCTCCTACACATCGTTGTTAGGTTGCTTTGCCGGGATAATTTTTTTCTTCTTCGATTTGAAGATCGGCGGCGTTTCGATCCCCAGAACGCTCCACACTGGCCGATCCTGCGGGCCACTGGCGGCGTTCAACCGTGAGAGCCCGCGCTGGGGTCGTCACCACGTCGGCACGACACGAGCCTGCCGTGCTCCCCAGGCCTCGCCAGGGGTGCGCTCTGCCCAGAACTTGCGAGGCGATCCCAGCCGTGGCGACGAGGGCCTCCCAACCGGCCCAGGAAGGCGAACACGAGGGAAGGATAGTGGCATCGGTACCTTTTTCCTCCTCTGAGCCTTGGGGTGCTCTTTGTCCTCTGCCGGGCGGGCGAGCCGTATCCAGACATGCTGGCCGTCGTTGCGCAGCGTGCACATCCTCGGCAACACTCCCGTGCGTGGTGGCAGCCGGAAGTCGTTGGAGTCATCGGACCCGAGGGGGTGCTCGACATCGTCGTCCGGGATGTGGTACAGCATCTTGCCGATCTCGCCCGAGTCGTCGGAACAATTCACCAGACGGGGAAACGGGACCTCCGAGAACTCCTTGATGCCGTATTGCCGCATGACGTCCTGCATGAGGTGCTCGTGGGTCTTCGACTCCCTCCTCGCGACCTTGGGGTCCTTCGTGAGCCTTTGGGGAAGTCGCAAGCGGCAAAAGCGTAAACTTTCGGAGGTCCGCGTGGACCTCCGAAAGTTGAAATCCCTTCCCGTCCTTCTGTTTCGGATTCTCGTTCTAGAGCGCTGCGGTCGCACACTCCTCCTCCTCCTTCTCCCCCTCCTGATCCTCCTCCTCCTCCTGATCCTCCTCCTCCTCCTCCTCTTCCTCCTCCTCCCTCCTCCTACTCCTCCTCCCCTCCCTCCCCCTCTTCGCCTCTCCTCATCTCTCCTCCTCCTCCTCCCTATCCACCTCCGCCTCCTCCTTCTCCTCCTCCTCCTTTTCCTCCTCCTCCTCCTCCTCCTCCTCCTCCTCCTCGTCCTTCTCCTCCCTCTTGCTTCCCGCGTTCTTGCCAGCCCTCCCTTGGTTGAGTTCACGTTTTGAATAGGTTGTGTGGGCCTCACCTCCTTCTCCTCATCCCGCCTCTCTCCTCCCTCCTCCCCGCCTCTCCATCATCCCCTCCCCTCAGCCCCCTCTCTTTCATGTTTCGTCGTCCTCGCCCTCGTCGAGGCCTCGCGGGCCCTGCGGGTTGACAACCGCGCAACTGTCGCCATTTTCGTGGGCTCCTGGGGGTCCAGCGGAATGGAGGTCCACGCAAATCTGCGGAGACCTCGCGGCTCACCGCGGGGCTGCGAACCGCGCAACTGTCGCACATTTCGTGGGCTCCTGGGAGGTCCAGCGGAGTGGGGGTCCACGCGGATCTGCCGAGACCTCGCGGCTACTTGCGGGGTTGCGAACCGTGCAACTGTCGCCATGTTTGTGGGCTCCTGGGAGGTCCAGCGGAGTGACGCATATCTGCCGAGACCTCGCGGCTCCCTGCGGGGCTGCGAACCGCGCAACTGTCGCCATTTTCGTGGGCTTCTGGGGGGTCCAACGGAATGGAGGTCCATGCAAATCTGCCAGGATCTCGCGGCTCCCTGCGGGGTTGCGAACCGCGCAACTGTCGCCATGTTCGTAGAGGTCCAGCGGAGTGGGGGTCCACGCAGATCTGCTGAGACCTCGCGGCTCCCTGCGGGGTTGCGAACCGCGCACCTGCCGCCATTTTCGTGGGCTCCTTGGAGGTCCAGCGGAATGGAGGTCCACGCATACCCAGCCGAGACCTCGCGGGCCCTGGGGGGCTGCGGACCGCGCAACTGTCGCTCGTTTCGTGGGCTCCTGGGAGGTCCAGCGGAGTGGAGGTCCACGCGGACCCAGCTTGGTGCTCCCTGAATCTCCCTGGGGTGATGCGAAATGCGCGTCTTTCATCATGTTCGCTTGTATTGGGAGATCCATGATATAGCTGCCCCGTGTTAGAAGAGGGTTGGGTACGTCACCGGGTAAGTTAGTAGTACTATTCTCCGTGAGCCTGTCGACGAGCTCCTCCCGTGCCCGCACCTCCGTCTCGACCAATTTGATGCCGTGGTCCGTGAAGACGTTGGCCTTGGCCTCTGACAGCTGCGACCTCAGCTCCGCGACCTCGCCCTGGAGTTTCTTCACGAGGGCGGGGTAGTCCTGCTCGGCGGAGGGAGGCGTTCCGAGCGCCGTAGGGCCCGAGGTGGCGGGTGTTAAGGCTGCGGGGGGAGGTCAGCTGTAACCTAGTGGGCCTGCTCGTAAGTCCCAGGGCAAGCGCGCGAAGGCCGCCGACCTCCGCGGGGAAATCGGATTCGCCCGCGCAGAGCTCTCAGGCATCGCCTTTGCCCTCCAAGCGCAGTTCGCCTCGCGAGCCAGGCGACTGCGAGCGCAGCATCGGCGGCAAGCGCGGGGGGAGCAGCAGGAGCCGAAGCCCGTCGGCCTCGACGGCCCAGGCGACGGCTCGGGGCGTCCTGCGCGACAGGCACGGGGCACGAGCGCTGCCTGGCGCAGGGCCCGAGTGCGAACCAAGCGCCACCGCCTGTGGTCCACGGGAGAGCGCGGGATCGCCCTGCAGCGCGCATGCAGCACGTGCCACGTGCGGTGCAGTTGTGGTGTCGTTGTGGTGTGGATGTGGTGCGAATGTGGCGTCAAAGCGGTGTCGCCGTGGTGCACATGAGGTGCAGGCGTCGGAGCACATGTGGGGCAAATGTGGTGGTGTACATGTTTGGTCGTGTTGGATTCGTGTCCTCTGGTGCATTCCCGGGCGCGGTTTCCGATCCCAGTGGCCCCCAAACAAGAACTGCATTGTTTCATTACTGTCTTAATCCCAGGCGGCTCCGCCGTATTCCAGGGGACGCGGGCGGAATCTCAACGAGGCCCTGGCGCGCAGTAAGTGCGGTCTGGGGTGCATGTGGTGTGCATGGGATTGAAAGTTGTGTAATTATGATGCAGATGTGGTGTAGAAGTGGTACGCATGTAGTGTACAAGTGGTGCAGGTGTTGTGTAAGTGTGGTGTTGTGTAAGTGTGGTGTAAGTGTTTGGTGATCGTCGGGCCGATTCGCGTGCCTGAAATAATGCCACGCGTGGAGCGACAATGTAGAACGAGACATGGACACCCAAGATTGTCAGGACATTGATCTCGCGGCGCGGCCAAACCCACAAAAATGTACAGGCTGGTCGCGCGTAGCCTTCCATGAAAGCTGCTCGGCAGCAACCTGGCGCGATTCTCTGCCCATGAAGCCACCAGAGGCTGCGCGACAAAGAACGCCGTGCACCTCTTTATCTTCTGGCAAACACGCACCGCCCCCCCCCTCGGACCTGAGATTTTCTTTTGCGAAGACAAGAACATGCTCACTCGCCGCCCTCTGCAGCCTTCAAAGCGACGGGTTACAGGTAACAGGAGGAGAATGGGGGAGGAGGGGGAGGAGGAGGAGGAGTAGGAGGCGGGGGAGGAGGGGAGGAGGGGAGGAGGGGGAGGAGGAGGAGGAGGAGGCGGGGAGGAGGAGGAGGAGGAGGAGGAGGAGGAGACGAGCGTACAGGGGGGGTTCATCCTCCACGAGCCACCAAGGAGGAGGAGGAGGAGGAGGAGGAGGAGGAGAGAGGAGGGAGAGAGAAGGGAAACGAATTGTGGATGAGGGTGGTGATCTTCACCATGGTGGGGCAGTCCTGCTCGGTTGTCTTGGTGGCCTCCACTTTGATCGCCCCCACCGTGACAGCGAATCTCAGGGTGCTGTAGCTCTCCTACAAATGGTCATACTCCTCGTCCTCATCCACCGTCCTCCTCCTTCCTCCTTCCTTCCTTGCTTCCTTTCTTCCTTCCTTCCTTCCTTCCTTCCTTCCTTCCTTCCTTCCTTCACTCCTCCTCATCATCATTTCTTGCTCCTCCTCCTCCTCCTCCTCGCACACAGCTCGGAATGAGTTCGTGTGGAGCCAGGGTGCACCATCTGCCTGCTGAAAAAGCTGCGCTCTGGCAGCCTTCGCATGCTGATAAACCATCTCCTGATCCACATCCTTCACTCTCCTGATCGAATCGAACTTATAGAAACGAAGCACACGCCTCTGACACGCGAGAAGACGATCTTCGGGAGACATCGCACGAGCAAAACCCAGCTTTCGGTCCACAAAGACCTCGACCAAAGTGGATGGGATCCAAACAGCTTGCCCCGCCCCCGGTAAGAGAAGGTTATACAGGTACGCAGTGCTTCTGGAAGTCACATTCGCCAAAACACCCGAATTTGCAAACCTGATCCAGGTTGGAAAAAGGCCGGTGCTTGCCAGTGGGGAGGGGCCCAACCCTGTCCGGCCAGTCGGTCATGGGTCTGTGGGTCCTCGCGGCGGTCTGCAGTGCTTCCACTAGGAGCGCCAATTAGTGATCGTGTTTCTGGCCGAGCGCAAGATAGAGGCGACAGACTGGACACGAACAGACTGCGGTCTCAGGCGGGACCATTGCCTAAGAGCGGGGATCTGTTCCAGACGGAACCTGAAGGCAGGGAGATGGAGGATCGTATGAAGGGCTCACGACTCCAACTGAAGAACTAATGTTGGGATGGGCGTCAGCTGGGCAAGTTAGCTCAGCTTAGACGGCCCTCGAATTACACAACGTGATAGCAATCAAGGGACGGCCCTGGCAGCAGCAATGTCATTGATTCCCCAACACTCACGGAACATACGACGCCACACCGTCTCACGACTTGCTCTGGAGCCGATCCACACCCCAAGAGATTCCGCCGCCTCTACGATTGGGATCCAGGCCCACTTGGCAGCATGGGTTCTCATGAACGACTGGACACGAGTCTTGAGCTCCTCCGAAAAGACCTCTGGGACAGGAATGACACAACATGCAGGGAACTCAAATTTGAGGCCACTTGGAAGACGGGCAGCATAGAAGACTTCCGATAATCGAGGCTGAGCGACGAACTCCCTCACAGCCACCCCGACGTCATTCGCACACACACACACACACACACACACTTCCGACCCAGAATGCTTCTTTTATCTGGCACACATGTCCCGCATGAGGGGATCCATCGCCAGAGCCCACATGCTGTCGCTCGCAGGGCCCCCCAGGCATCACACAGCAGTGACTACGAGGGAAAAAAACACAAGAAGCTCTTGGAGCGGGGTTTTGGCGAAAGCCAGACAGCAAGCGCCATGGATGAGACTCCTGAAGCATTCAGGGAGACCCACTAGCTCCAGAACGTTCCAGACAATCGCGTGAATCAAAGAGGGGAAAGGGTTACCGAACTCGAGGCGGAGGGTAAGAAGGTCCACTGAAGCGCCCGTAAGCATGCTAGATGCTAGATGTTCGAACCGACGTTCCCAGAGGAGCGACATTGTCCAAGAAATTGCGTCCCGCGACAGATCCCCCTGATCCTGATGCAACTCGCGACTGGGGATTGGCTGGTTCTGTGGTTGCAAGCTGCTAGGGCTTTGATGCTCGTACTCTTCAGAGGAAGCGGGCGAGTGGCGGCAGCTTCTCTAAGCACAAAGCTGCTTCCAGCCTAACCTTCGGAGCAACCACCAGCAAGAGACTGTCGAACTCGAACCGGGGGCGCTTGCTTCGCAGTCTGCCAGGCCGCGCAGGGGAAGCCATCTGGACACGCTGCCGTTGGAGAGGCGCGAGCCAGAGTGACACGAATGAGTTCCTCCGTGGGCAAGTTAAGCTCAGACCAATCAAATTCGTTGGTGTGCTCCTGGAGATTTCGGCTCCGAGATGCTTCAACTGGGCTCGCGTTGGCGCAAAAGAGGGGGCCCAATGAGCTCGCATGTCCGAAGGAGAGGAGAGTAGCGCCAGAGGGGGCCCACCAGGGCCTGCAGCGGGAGAGTCTTGCTTCTGGGAGTCCTGAACTTGCCCCGACGCCCTCTCAGCCCTCACATGCGCTGGCCGCCTCTTCCTCTCCAGAGCCGCCGTCGACTCCACTTGGACCTCTTCTTGGGCCCGAGCGAGCCTAGCATCAAGAAGCAGCTGGTGCAAGCGTTCGCATTCCCTGCGTAACTCGATTGGCCGAGCCAGGGAAACAACGGAAAGAAGGAAGCGCGACGACCTGGAGGAGTTCAACCACCGGGCACGACCTGGCAAGCAGAGGGTCCTTGCGAAGGCGCAAATCGTTGAAATGAGCAGCGCTCGAGATCGAGCAGCGGAAGACGAGGAGGCGGGCCTCGAGAGAGGGGAGGGAGGATCGAGTGAGGCTGTTTCTCGCAACTTTGGCAGCGTCACACCTGAGACGCTTCATTCACTTCCAACGCGGTGCTGGCAGGTGGCCCAGCGCCTCCCGATACTCCTGCGGTTCACATACAACGCGTGGAGTTTGTTGTTCAGGTAGACCACGGAATCGCCGAGGATGAAGCGCCACTTGGATAGGAGCATGGCCCGATATGCCAGCACCATACGACTTCCCTGGCTCCACCACCACGTTCGGTGTCATGCTTCATTTCATCAGCTTCCACTGTGGAATCGATATCGGTTTACTGCCAAAATGCGTGAGCCTCTGGTCCGCTGCTATGAAGCGAGTCGGCCTCTCCGGATCGAATTCTGCCATGCCTGTAAACGCTTGTAGTCAAACGCATTCCAGTTCTCTGTTGCGCGGGTCCGTGGTGAGACCCCTGTCGATCTCGGGAACATCCTCCTCCTCCTCCTCCTCCTCCTCCTCCTTCTCCTCCTCCTCGTGCGTAGCTTTCTCATCCTCCTCCTCTTCCTCCTCCTCCTCCTCCTCCTCCTCCTCCTCCTCCTCCTCCTCCCTCCCTCCCTCCCTCCGTCCCTCCATTCTTCCCTCCTCCCTCCTCTCCTCCCCCCTCTCCCTCCATTATCCCTTCTCCCTCCTCCATGTATGGCGATCTCCCTCTATTCTTCATCCTCTGCCTCCTCCGCCTCCTCCTTCTCCTCCTCCTCCTCCTCCTCCTCCTCCTCCTCCTCCTCCTCCTCCTCCTCCCTCCTCGAAGTTGCCGATCGCGGGGCTCAGCGTGCCGATCATGGCCGTGCGGGAATTGCCGCTCAGGGCGTTGGAGAGCAGGAGCGTCAGCTTCGAGTTGCGGAACTTGGACATGTCCTTGTAAGGACAGGAGAGGAGGGGGAGGAGGGATGCGACGGACGCGTCGAATCTGAACAGAATAGATGGATGTGGAGGAGGAGAAGCAGGTGAGGAGGAGGAGGAGGAGGAGGAGCAGCAGGTGAGGAGGAGGAGGAGGAGGAGGAGGAGGAGGAGGAGGAGGAGGAGGAGGAGGAGGAGGAGTGGTGCGGGGGATACGTCGAATCTGAACAGAGTAGCAGCTAAGAGGCCGAGATCTGATCGCCGCTGCTCTTGCCAGGGGGTCAAGACGTCGACGTGCAGACTGGAGGGGCAGGTCAGGGCGCGCGGGCGTAGTCCGGCTACGCGGCAGCCCAGGTGGCTCGTGCAATGGCCACAGACAAAACTCAGCCGCGACGGGGGCGGAGACTCCGAAGGCACTCCGCTCCGCAGAGCTTCACCTGAGTGGCGCCAGCACCAGGAGCCCTCCGGGGGACTGCAAGACAAAACGACAAGCTGGAGCGAAAAGGTTCGGCCTCGCTCGCAGGACAGCCTCCCCCCTGGGCGGCCAGGGCCGGTGCGCCGCGAATGGGCCGGCATGCTCGGAGAATGGGGCTGTCCGGAGGGCGACGTGACTGTGGGGGGGGGGGGAAAGGAGCTGCAGAGGAGGTGGAGGGGGCTCCAGAGGCTCCAGATAACGCCGGGGGGCTCCGAGAACGCGGCGCCAGGCCAACAGGAAAAGAGGCGCCCGTACGCGCTAGGCCAAGGAGAGCCAGCCAGCCACTCGGTGCCTGGCCAGGTTCGCGAGAGCATGGGAACATTCCGCGCACCAGGCCAGTGGGCCAGTCTTCCAAAACTTCTGGGATACATGGACCACTCGGGTCCCCTTGGGCGGGCCCCCTCAAACAAAACCAGCCAGTTCGGCCCTTGGGGCGCGGCTGCCTCCGCACTTCGCGCAAATCCATCTGCCCTTAAGCCTCCTAACCGCGTACCCGAGGTCATCACTCAAACCCAAGGCTGGGAGGCCTCTCCACTTGCTCAAGTTTCTCAGCATCTGCCCTACTCCAGATTTCGTAATAAAGGGAGGGGGGTCTCATTTCGGGGGGGGTCTCTTCCAAGCTATCTTGGAGGGCCTGGGGGGGGTCTGGGGACGATGTTTTGGAGGGTTCTCCCACGGGGGGGGGTCTGAAATGGCTTGTCTTGGAGGGTCCAGACCCCCTCCCTTTTATTACGAAATCTGGAGTACCTCCTTTTTGAGCACGAGCGCAGGAGGCGCAGTACCAGCCGCAGCGTCGGGCCCGCTGCACCTTCTCGCAGCTCCCGAACTCGTTTGTCGGGAAGCCGTCGAGGGTGCATCCTGGCCCTTCATGTGGCGTAACAGCCCAAGGCTTGCTGTCGTGCCAGTACGCTAGCAAGCCCCGCGTCAGGAAGCCGTCGAGGATGCATCCTGGCCCTTCATTTGGCGTAACGGTCCAAGGCTTGCTGTCATGCCAGTGCGCTAGCGGGTCCCCGACACGGAGGGCCTCCGCTTGCGAGAGGCGCGGAAAAAAAACACGACACATGGTCCCTGCCAAGGCCGTTGGCAACCGCCAAGAATCTCCACAATTCCGAGTACGTACTGGCGCTCGATGTTGCATCCGTGTGCTTCTCCTCTTCGCCACCTATCCTTGTAGTCGATGCAGCTATGGCTTTTGTGCATGATCGTTGTGGCCGCTGCCCAAAGTTCTGCTCCACTGGAAGAGGAGAGGAGGAGAAGGAGGAGGAGGAGCACGGGGAGGAGGAGAGGAGGAGGAGGACCAGTGTAAACCCAAGAGTCATCAACGACGTTGGAATCAACCCTCCCTCCAAGCTTCCTCTTCGTAGGCACCTACAACGGTTCATTTCCACTGAGGGAACTACCTCGTTGGAAGACAACCGTTTGAAGACACTGAAGCATGCCCAAACATTACTTTTGGGATTCCAGTGCCACGGATCAACCTGACTGTTGCGTCTTGACGATCCTGAACCTTGACAGAACGCCATTCCTGGGACGTCACCACCGCGAATCAACGTAACTGTTGCACCCTCATAATCCGAAACTCTTCCAAAACACCATTCCTGGTACGCTGATCATGGGAATCCGTAAAACTCTTGCACAGGTTAAAATGTGCGCGGCGCTAAGGCGAGAGCCATATTTTGACAAGGAACCGCCCTCAATCCGTGAAGCTCTTGCGAATCTTCAGCGAATCTACGCGGCGCTAAACGAGAGTCACAATTTGAAAACGGTTCGCCCCCAATCGGTAAAACTCTTGCAACAATCCCCCAAACAACGAATATGCGTGGCGCTAAGGCGAGAGCCGCATTTTGAAAACGACCCGCCCTCCATGTGCGAAACTGCTGCCCATGTTTGAGCTTCAAGGCCACAAAAGGTCAGGAAGTCTCCGGCGAAACACCCGGCCCGCCCTAAGAACTGGCCTCGGGGTGCGACAGGGAGAAAGTGCTTACAATGGAAAGGAGTTGAAGAGGAGGAGGGGGAGGAGGAGGAGGAGGAGGAGGAGGAGGAGGAGGAGGAGAGGGGAGGAGGAGGAGGACATAGGACAGGAGTGAGGCGGAGTAGGGAGGAGGAGAAGGAGGACGAGGGGGAGGAAGAGCAGGAGGAGGAGGAGGAGGAGGAGGAGGAGGAGGAGGAGGAAGAACAAAATGGAGGGAGCGGGAGTCCTTGCCCTTCTTGCTCGGGGGCGGCGGGCTGTCCTCCCGGGGCGGCAGCCGTCCTCCGCGCAACCGGTGCCTGGCACTGCCCCTCCCCGGCCCCACGGCGGGCCGCGGGGCGCACCCCCGCGGGACGCTGCCCGGGGAGGGGCCCCCGCGCAGGAGCGGTGCGGGGCGGACTGCTGCCGGAGGCCTCCCGGGATGGGCTCTGGGCGCGGCCGACCTGGGACAGAGGAAAACAGCCTCTGAGAACAGGAGGCCCTCCGCCGGCCAGACTGAAGAGCACTCGAGGGTGCCCTCCCCCGTGGGATGCACAAGAACGCCCAACAAGCACGACGCACAGCAGGGCACCCTCCCCGAACCCACCTGGATCTTGTCCCTCCATCCGACCGCAGGTCGGGCGGGAGGACCGCGCCGCACCGCCGATGCCTCGGCGATGCCTCGACAGTGCACCGGCGACCTCGGCGATGCCTCGGCGCCGCGGGCGCGGAGGACACCGTGCTCCACATCGCGCCGCATCGACGAGGCCTCGGAGATGCGGCGCGGTCCGCCGACCCCAGCTGCCCGGAGCCCACTCGGGAGGCCTGGAGCCGTGGCCGACCCGCGCTCCTCGGGTGCCCCGTCCGGCGGGCTCGGGGCCTGGGGCTTCATGGTGGTCTTCCTGCGGGCGGCCATGCCGGCCTTGCCGAGGGTCTGGATGCAGTTCGCCAGCTGCAGGAGGCTGCGGTTGATGAACGTGAGCTCGATCAGGCGATCCCCCTGGACCTGCGTGGTCTTCTCGTTCTCGCGGCCGGCGAGGTCTGCGAAGTACACCTCGGAGCGCAGGACCGTGCCGTCGGGGCCACCCTTCCGCTCTACGTTGATCTTGACGACAGTGTGCCCGCGGGAGCTTTGGGAGTTCATCGCCGTGGCGTGGACTGTCTTCATAGAGTTCCCAAACTCGATCCACTGCGCACACTTGTCGGCCTTCTCCACCGTGAGCTCCGTCGCCCCTGTGAGATACACCCCGATGTCCGGGTGCACATGGACGTCGACTTTCTTGTTGTCGCCCCCCGGTGAGTTGCTCTTGTTCCGAGGAACCAGCAGGTCCGAGATCTTCTCGTTGTACACCTCCAGCATCTGCAGCTGCACGGTCGCCTCGTAGCCCTCGGCCTGCAGGCGCGCCACCTCGGCGAACAGCTCGGTGATCAGCCTCAGGAGGATGCCCTGCTCCTCGACCGGCGACGGCTTGCCCATGATGGTGGTGGTCTTCCCTGCTGGCGAGCACGGCTTCACCGATCCCTGTCCCCACTGGCGCGGCTCTGGCCGCGCTGGCCGAGCTCTGGCCATCGCTCGGAAGCCCATTTCCTGTGCCTTTTTCGGTTTCGTGCGTGGTCTTTTCGCGAAATGATCAAGGATGCTCCTCGATGGTCCTCGCCGAAGGAAAAATGCACACGTCCGAGCGATGCCAGGGGCTCTGGCCGCGCTGGCCGAGCTGCCCGCCCAGGTGGGGATACGTGCCTCTTGCTTCGGGCTTCGCGGAGGAGGAGGAGGAGGAGGAGGAGGAGGAGGAGGAGGAGGAGGAGGAGGGGGGGGATGATGAGGAGGAGGCGGAGGAGGAGGAGGAGGAGGAGGAGGAGGAGAGGAGAGGAGGAGGAGGAGGAGGAGAGCGGGGGAGGGAGGATGAGGAGGAGGAGGAGGATGAGGAGAGGAGGAGGAGGAGGAGGAGGAGGAGAGGAGGAGGATGAGGGTGGGAGAGGAGGAGGAGGGGAGGAGGAGAGAGGATGAGGAGAGGGGAGGAGGAGGAGGGTGGGGATGCGTGCCTCTTGCTTCGGGCTTCGCGGGGCCTATCCCCACCCAGGAGGGTGGGCTGGTGGGGCCGAGGTGCCATGGCCCAGTGGGGGTGGGGATAGGCGGAGTAGGAGGAGGAGGAGGAGGAGGATGCCATGGCCCAGTGGGGATGGGGATAGGCTGGGCGATGCTGAGCTGTGAAGGGGCCCCAGGACACACAAATAGATACACACAAATAAAAGGCTTCCCCCTATTTTCCCATATCTTCTGGGTTTTCTGCCTTCCCCCCCAACTGCCCATACTTTGGCAGATGTTCCTGGGAGTCGACGATTCATTGTGTCCGTGTGTTTCTTTCCCTCCTGAAGTTGGGGCGGCACAGGGAATTGCCACTGAAGCGCGCCAGAGAACTCTGGCGCGGCGCGTCGTGGCGGCGGCCCCTGCGGCACAGCCCTGCAGGCCGAGGGCGTGCCGCTCTGCCTCGCGTGGCGGGGGGCCTGGACAAGCTCGGGGCGCTGCTGCAGAGGAAAAAGAACTATGCACATACACCGATTCTGGCCAGGCCCATCCTGAGCCCAGGATCGGTGCATACGCCCTCCTACCTTGGCCAGGAAGGCATATGCACCGGTCCTGGGTCAGGGATGGGCCTTACCAGGAACGGTGCATGTGCATAGTTCTCTTCGCCCTATGATGCTGGCATCGCGAATCGCGCCGAGACATGGTGGGTCAAAACCTTCGGCGCGACATTCTCAGCAAACGCCCCTGACAAAAAAACCTCAAACACGTCGAGCGTGCTGACTCACATTTGGCAAGGTCTCCTGTTCGCTTTCAGCCATCTCCGTAGAGGAAGCCCGTGTCCTTTCCTCCCTGCTCGTGTGCCTGTGCCAGTTTGACCGTAACAGAACAGGCAAGTGCTGTAGCCCAGCATCATGTGCTCCAGCATGCGCCGGCCCATCAGGTCGTAGCATTTCGCCGCGCCGACGTAGCTGGGGCTCGAGGCATCGGTGCTGTCCATCGCGTAGTCGAACTGGAAGCTGGAAGGGCCCGTGTACTTCACCCCGGCCCCCTCCACCACGGACACGACCTTGCGAACAAGGAGCAACTGCATGAACAGACGTTCGCAGGTCCGCGCGGATGTCTTGGATCGGCGCTGGGACCCCTCCGCGGCGCTGGGGAGGCCGCGGGGGAGAGGGAGGGGGGAGGAAAAAAGGGGGGGAAAGAGGGAGGAAGGAAGTTCAGCGCAGTCCCAAGAAATCCGCTTGGACTTGCCACAAGTGATGGCCGATTGTCCGACCACCGCAACCATGGGTTATGAGGAAGAGGCGGAGAGGAGAGAGCCAGAGAGGAGGAGAATGAGATGATTATGATGATTATGATGATATGGAGGAGGCTGAGGAGGAGGAGAGTAGGTGGAGGAGGCGGAGGAGGAGGAGATGAGAGGAGGAGGGGAGGAGGAGGAGGAGGAGGAGGAGGAGGATGAGGACCTCCCCGGCCTCCCTTCTCCTCCGTCCTGCCTGTGGTAGTGGTGGTGGTGGTGGAAAATTGGCCCATGAGAGTGCCATGATCGTGTCGCTGTTTCTCCGTGGAAACGTCCAAGGCCTCTCCCCAGGACCTCGAGGCGAATCCGACCGTGGCGATCAGAAACGGGCAACCGCAACGGTATCGGTATCTCCTCCTCCTCCTCCTCCTCCTCCTCGTCCTCCTCCCCCTCCTCCTCCTCCTCCTCCGCCTCCTCCTCTTCCTCTTAGGAGGAGGAGGAGGAGAAGGAGGAGGGGGAGGGAGGAGGAGGAGGAGGAGGAGGAGGAGCAGGAGGAGGAGGGAGAAGAGGAGGATGAGGAAGGACGAAGAATAGGAGGCTCCTGGTGTATGCCCCATCGAGGCCACTTTCTTTGCCATGATGGGTGGTCCTTGGAGCGAGTACCCAGATCTCAAAGGTCGTGTTTTTTGTTCGCGACGTTGACCCCCCGAAATCTGGGCTCTTTTACCCGGGGCCGGTTTTCATCATGCCTCCTCGAAAGGAGTGGAACGGGTATGGTAGGTTCGTGTGGCGTCGGCGCGCGCAAAGGTTTTTGACACCGCGTCGATCGTGCAACACCGATAGCGGCCCTGATCGTTCAAGGTTGAATTCCGTGCGTCGGGTACTATGGGGTTACCGTGCACCTCAGTGCTTCCGCGTCGTTCTATCATGGAACGCCTTCGCCGGCGTCGCCGGCGCGACATCGCCGCATGATCCCACCGCACCCAAATCTCAGACGTCGTGATTCGTTTCGCAAAGTGGACTGCTCGAGGCCTGAACCGTTTCCTCAGGACTGGTTTCTCATCCCAGGCATCTTTGTTGACGCTTCTGGGGCCTGGCAGGGGCCCCTGTCGGGTCGGGCGAAAGGGGGGGATAGCAAAAGGGGGGGGGGGGGGTGAGAATCAGCTCACGTAGCTGATTTTCCCGGCGCCTCCCGGCGCCGGAGGCGGCTATGTATCGAGGAATGGGCCCCTCGGTGGGGCCGAAACCAGCTGCATGCCGCAAATTTCGTACCCCCCCCCTTTCCCAATCCCCCCCTTTCGTCCGGCCCGACCCTGGACCTCGAAAACGGCCCAAAACCTGTCGCCGTGACTCTTCTGTAATTCACGCTGCCGGAACCGGAGGTTGAGCCATTAACTTTCCTAGTGGGGGTCCTCTCAAAGGGGCCTCCGAGACCCCATCCCCTCAACTCACCCATTTTCTTGTCAACTCACTCTCCTTTCTCCCTCCACTCGGATCCGAAGACCGAACCTCCTTGCGTGAATTTCACGCAAGGAGGTTCGGTCTTCGGATCAGAACCTCGGGCCTCCGGCGGCCGTTCGGAGCGACCCGGGCACCTCCAGAAAGCATATCCCGAGGCTGGACACCCCCTAGACACCGAATAAAGCAGCCAGGGCCCTCGTCCGATGCCCCGCGCGGATTTCTCGGACCCGCGCTGGTCCCTCCTGGAGGCGCCGCCAGGCGGTCCAAGAAGTCCGCGAGGAGCTCCGAAAATTGATGCTCACGCCGATTTGCCTTCCTTTATTTCTTATGGTTATTATGCTTACTCGTCTTCTTCGTCTCCTCTTGTTCGTATTATCATAATGTTTCTTCCTCGTCTGCTTCTTCTTCGTCTTCTTAGTATTACGATCATTGGTATGTTTATTATTGTTCGTCTTCTTATTATTACTCCTAGTATCATTATTCGATTGGCGGCGCGCAGAGGGTGGTAGGGGGAGGGGGGAAGGCTTCTTAGAAGGAGGCTGCTTCTTCGAAGGCGCTGGTCTTACATCTATGAATATATATATATATATATATATATATATATGTATACATATATATAGGATACAAAGATGTATGTGTATATGTATATATATGTATATATCTATATACATACTACAGATGGCCCGCCTCTTCTAAGAATCATCCCCCTTCTGGGAAGCCTCCCCCCATCCCCCCTACGGCAGGTCCGTGTCGTGCCGACTTCGGCGTTGGTTTCTGACACCGCGGGGATCGTTCAACCTTGAACGATCGACCGTTTCCGAAACGTCCGAATCGTTCCACATCGAACGATTCTGGGTCGCCCGCGGCGTTCAAAGTTGAACGCCGCTGGCGGGGTCGCCGCCGGTCGACACGACACGAACCTACCGTACCCCCCTCTGCGCGTGGCCGAGCCGAACCTTGTCTCCTATGATCTTCAGAATCGGCTTCTGCCCCTTCTCGTGCGGCAGCAGGGGCCGCAGGCGAACGCCCACCGTGATCGCCTCTCCGGCGGCGGCCCCGCCCGCCGCCGCCGCCTCGGGGTTCGAGCAGTTCGAGCCCCGCCGCCTCTCCGACATGACGCGGGTCGCCTTCTCGGAGGCAGGTTGGGAGAGGAGGGGAGGAGGGAGGGGAGTGGGATAAGTGTGGTGAAAAGTGGCGTGGCGGGGGGGTATGGGGGAGGGGCCCAACGCCGTGCGCCGATGCAACCCTAAGACCCAAGCCCTCCCCCTCCCGCTCCCCCAGCTTCCCCTGTTTTCCTCCTCCTCCTCCTCCTCCTGCTCTGCTCTTCTCCACTCCTCCTCCCTCCTCCTCCTCCTCCCCTGCTCCTCATTCTTTCCTCGTCCGCCTCCTCCCTCGTCGTCAACCATCCTCGCCTCCTCCTCCTCCTCTTCCTCCTCCTCCGCCTCCTCCTCCCTCGTCCTCCCACGGTCCCTCCCCCATCCCCTCCCCTCTGTCCCTTCACTCCTCCTCCTCCTCCTCCTCCTCCTCCTCCTCCTCCTCCTCCACACCTCTTTTTGTGCAGACGCGCCCCTGATCAGGTTGCCAACGAATGCCAATGCAGAAGACTAGACAGGCACTCAAGACCCACTTCCCTTAAACAACATGCTACCACGGAAGAAAACGCAAACTGGCATGCCGAAGCTTACATATTGCCGGCAAGGTCGATATTCAACGCGATCAAACTTATCAGCTTGAACGAACCCTTGAAACCCATGGCCAATCCACTTTGGGACCATAACCCTGTATGTTGAGACAAGAGTGATATCGAGGTAAAAGGAACGCGTCTACCTCGCCGCCAACCGAAAATCGTCGAACCCCGAGGGCCGACAGAGTGGCATGTGCTCAAACAATACGCTGAATTCGCAATTGGACCCAAATACGCGTGCGCAAAGAGGAGGAGAAGGAGGAAACGGCAAGGCAATGAAGCAGTGCAGCATGTCTAACACTCACACAATGTCGGCACGTTTTGCAAGGACCAGCCGCGCGTGCCATTTGGAGTGCGTCTCACTGCACGTACGTCCCAATTCGTCAGGAACGCTCACCCTTTGTGAGAGTCGTCTGCCAAAGCGTAACTCACTCCCACGTCGGCTGTGTCATCTTTTCCGTCCTGGCTGTCGCCACTGGGAAAATCACTGGAGGATAGTTGGCTTTCAGAACAAACTCTGGCTTTCACTTTGCAAAAATGGCACCTTCATGGGGAGACCTGAAACAGCCTTGTGCGCCGTGTCGGAATCATTGAAGAAAATCGCAGCTTTGCACCCCTTCATTCTGATATGGTTGGCCTTGGGCGCAACATCATCCAATATGGAAAGGAGATCGTTCCAACTGATGTTCCCCAAACCACCCAGAACAATCTTGCTACCAATGCCTCGGTCAAACCTGTCCGAATCGGATTCCGACTCAGAAAGGTAATCGGAAAACCCGTCGCAGCTCGAAGAATCGTTACACTGGTCTGCGTTCACTCCATACACGGAATCCACGCCATCATCATCTGAGCAGCCCAGCAAGCGTCGCGTCTCCTGCAGTTGCCCCAACACCTGGAACCGCCTCAATTTGTCTACCCGGCACATTTTGTTTGGAGGTCTTCGCCCTGTTTCCGAAGAGCCACCTCGCCCTTGTCCGCTTCAGCCTTCACCCTGTCCAACTCTTGCAGTCTGTGGCTTTCACCCTTGTTGACGTGGCTCTTGCTGGAGACGCGTGTGCCTCTCGGTCGTGCTGGCGCGCGCGTGGATGTCGCCGCCGACCCATCTGCGTCGTCAGACTGCGCGAATGCTGCAAGATGCGCCGTGTCCGAACCGGAAGCTTCTGCCGCTGGCGAATCCGCAACACCAAGACTGCCAGCTTTCGTTGGCCAGCACCCAGAAAAAGAGATGAGTGAAAGAGAGGAGTCTTGCACCAAGAGGGTCAGATCCATGTGCTCAGATCTTGGTCCCACCAGGATTCCTGGTTGAAGCAGGCCTCACCAAGTGTTCTGGCTGTAATAGGTTACACGATGCTCTGGCAAGGATGTCTGCACAATAATAGAAACAATGAGGGAGAGAGGTGCACGGGTGGGAAAATAGATGGTAGGGTAAGCAGATCTGTCAACTCGAGCCAACTTGAGCCAAATTGAACCTCTTCCTTCTAAATAAATCCTCCCTGTCGCGCCCCCAGACGTGTCGGTAGGGCGGGCCCGGCGTTTTGTCTGAGACTTCCTCGCAATGTCTGATCCTGAAGTTTGACATGCGTAACCATTTGACGGATGGAGGGCGGATCGTTCTCAAATTGTGGCTCTCGCCCTAGCGCAGCGCACGTCCGTCTTAAAAGTCTGCAGCAGCTTCACGGATGGAGGGCGGGCGGCTTTCAACATGTGGCTCCCGCCTTGGCGCCGCGCACGCTCGTCTTACAAAGTTTGCAGCAGCTTCAAGGATGGACGCGGCTACATTCCAACATGCTGCTCTCGCCTTAGCACACATTCGTCCTGAAAGCTTGCAGCAGTCAGCCGGATGGCGGGTGGCTCCTTCTCAAAGTGTGGCTCTCGCCTTAGTGCCGCGCACATCCGTCTTTCAAGTCAGCGGCAGTTTCAAGGATTCGTATGGTCGAAATCCTACAAATCGCGTTCTGGAGTTGCGAGGACCTACCAGTCGACTTGATTCGTAGCGTTGAATTTGAAGGAGCGGCTTTCTGTCTGGCACGACTGCGGATTGCCAGGACGCAACAGCCACATAGATTCGCGGCGCGGTAGTCCCAAGAACTGCGTTTTGGCACGATTGGGAGTTCTCAAACGGTGGCCTTCTAACGGGCCACTTCCCGCAATGAACATCAATTCCTTTCGGGACATATGAAGAGGGAAACTGGAGGGAGGGTGCTTTGCGACATCGTTGATGCGTCGTGGGTTTACACTGGTTCTCCTTTGTTTTCGCCTTCTCCTTCTCCTCCTCTTCCACTCCTCCTCTCCTCTACTCCTCCTCTCCTCCACTCCTCCACTCCTATACTCCTACACTCGTACGCTTCTACGCTCCTACAGTCCTCCTCCTTCTTCTCCTCCTCCTCTCCCTCCTCGTCCTCCGAATCCTATGGATGTGTGCATTCCTCCTGCCCCTCTACTCCTCGTCCCTCCCTCCCTCCGACTTCTTCCCTCCTCCTCCTCCTCCTCCTCCTCCTCCTCCTCCTCCTCCTCCTCCATCCCTCTTCCTTGTAGATAACTCCTCCCTGTCGCACCCCCAGACGTGTCTGCAGGGCGGGCCAGGCGTTTCGCCTGAGACTTCCTCGCCACCTAGGACCCCGAAGCTTGAAATTGGCAACAGCTTCACGGATGGAGGGCGGATCGTTCTCAAAAATTGTGGCTCTCGCCCCAGCGCAGCGCACGTTCGTCTTCAAAGTCTGCAGCAGCTTCACGGATGGAAGGCGGGCGGTTTTCAACATGTGGCTCCCGCCCTGGCGCCGCGCACATTCGTCGTTAAAGTCCGCAACAGCTTCAAAGATGGAGGCGGCTCCTTTCCAAAATGTTGCTCTGGCCTTAGCGCCGCGCACATTGGTCTTGAAAGCTTGCAGCAGCGGTTCCTTCTCAAACTGTGGCTCTCGCCTTAGCGCTTAGCGCCTCGCACACTCGTCTTACAAGTTCGCGGCGGTTTCAAGGATTCGTATGGTCGAAGTCCTACAAATCGCATTCTGGCAATATTTCAATTGTAAGGGCCGACCAGTCACTTTGACCCGCGGTGTTAAAGTCCCAGGAACAGCGTTCTCGCACGATTGTGGATTGTCCCCGCGCAACAGTCACACTGATCTGCGGCGCTGAAATCCAAGGAACTGTGTTTTGGCACACTTGACAATTCTCAAACGGTGGTCTTCTTCTGACGAGCCACTTCCCACAATGAACATACATTCCTTTCGGGCCCTATTATGAAGAGGGAAACTGGAAGGAGGGTGTTTTACGACATCGTTGATGCGTCTTGGGTTTACACTGGTCCTCCTCCTCCTCATCCTCCTCATCCGCCTCCTCTTCTTCCTCATGGTCACCATCATCGTCATCATCATCATCACCATCATCATCAGCAGCATCATCATCAGCATCATCATCATCGGCAACATCATCATCAGCATCATGTTCATCCTCATCCTCCTCCTACACTCCTACACTCCCATACACTCCTACACTCCTACACTTGTACGCCCCTGCACTCCTACGCTCCTACACTCCTACACTCCTTGCTCCTCCTCCTCCTCCTCCTCCTCTCCTCCCTCCTCCTCCTCCTCCCCCTCCTCCTCCTCTCCCCCCTCCCTCCACTCCTCTCTCCTCCTCCTCCTCCTCCTCCTCCTCCTCCTCCTCCTCCTCCTCCTCCTCCTCACCTCCTCCTCCTCCTCCTCCCCGCTCCCCCTCCTCCTCCTCCTCCTGCGGCCTCCTCCTCCCTCCTCCTCTCTCCTCCTCCTCCTCCCCCTCCTCCTCTCTTCCTCCTCCCCCACCCCCTCCTTATCCCCCCATCACTCACACCGCCCTCCTCCTCCTCCTCCTCCTCCTCCTCCTCCTCCTCCCTCCCCTCCTCCTCCTCCTCCTCCTCCTCCTCCTCCATTTCCTAATGACTAACCTCTTCCTCCTCCTCCTCCTCCTCCTCCTCCTCCTCCTCCTCCTGGGATCGACTGGGCCGGTGGGCGCGGCGATGGCCTCCTGGTGACGGCCGCCGAGCCCAGGCCTGGAAAAACGGGCGGCGGGCCGCGGGGCCGCGGCTCCGAGTCGCCGGGGGCGGCGCCGCTGGGGCGCATGGTGTGGCGCTCGGCGCGGCCTCTCGGCTGAAGGGGCCACGGCGGGAGGGCGTGCGAGGGCGAGCCTGGGCGAGGGTGATATTCATTGGGTGCGCGGATTTCGGGGGGGTCGCGGGGGGGCCAAACCCGAGCGCGCCAGCCACTGCTATCGCCTCGCGTTCAGCCGTCGAGGGGCCCCGCGAGCCCGCACCAAAGGTCACTCCGGCGAAGGGTCACTCTTACGTGAAGACGAGCGGGATGAGGGAGGACCGGACGAGGCGGAGCAGGGAGCGCGCACGCATCACGCATCACGCATCCGAGGGGGAGGAGGAGCGGAGGAGGAGGAGGAGGAGGAGGAGGAGGAGGAGGAGGAGGAGGAGGAGGAGGAGGAGGAGGAGGAGGAGGAGGAGGAGGAGGAGGAGGGAGGGAGGAGGAGGAGGAGGAGGAGAGGAGGAGGAGGAGGAGGAGGCCTTCCTCCTTCCTCCTTCCTCCTCCCTCCTCTCTCCTCCCTCCTCCCTCCTCCCTCCTCCCTCCTCTCCCCTCCTCCTCTTTTTCCCTCGGAGGCGTGATGCGTGCGCACTTGAGGAGGGAGCGGCATGGGATGGACCCCATCACCATGCGATATCAAGCGAAATCGGCAACGCCAGAACCAGACTGCGAGGATGCCGCTCGGCTGGGCGAGGCATCCGGAGGGTGCTGCTCGTCCTTGGGACGCTGTATGTGCCGACGGGGGCTGCGCGGGGTCCTGCATGGCCCCGCGGGAGGGAGAGGAGACCCAGGCCCCAGACGCCTTCGAGTGATGACAAAACAACGACGAAAAGTACTCTTGCAATCTTCGGCATCGGGGAGCCCTCGCCCGGGCCCCGGGACTGTCAGAAACGACTCGGGATGAAGAGCCAGTCCCGGGCACTCGGTCGAGACCTCTGGGGGCCGACGCTGTCGGGAGAGAGAGAGAGAGAGAGAACGGAGGAGAGCGGAGAGCCGAGGGGTGTTCGTCGGCTCTCGGCGGTCTTCCAGCCTCGGGGCGCGCTTCAGCAGCTGCGCCTCGCCGAGGGCGTTCGGGTGGGTGCCCGGATCGTCCCGAGCGGCCGCCCGAGACCCGAGCGATGGCCCAGAAGGGGCCTAACATGCAGGCGACAGCCCCGTTTTGAGAGGGAGCTGCCCTGCATGCTTCTGGCGAAGTGCAGTCGGGGCGTTGACCTAAGGAACCCTAAATCAGGAACGAGGCCCCTTTTTGCCATAAGATAAACTTCGAATTCCTATCGAAAACATAAGGAAAACCTGAGGCTAGCTGTGAAATACTTAAGGAACGCGGAGCCCCTCCCCAACCAAAAGGGTTCCTTCTTCAGGGCCCCGACTGTAGTCAGGAATGCAGGGAGGTGTGTTCATACGATTCAGCGAAGTGTCCAGCGAGGTACCCGCTCGAACAGAGACCACCCCTACACTGGCGTCCTTGCTGCACGAGCTAACACTTCTGGCCACGAGGGGAAGTTTCAAGCGAGGGCCCAGCTTTGACAAGGAGTCACCCTCTGTCCGTACAGATAGCTGTCAACATGTTCGAGCCTCCGGTCTTCGAGCTCAAGGAGCCCTCAAGCGAGAGCCCCGTTTGAAAAGGGAGCCGCTGTAAACTTTCAAAACGAATGTGCGCGGCGCTAGGGCGGGAGCTCCATTTCGACAAGGGTCCATCCTCCGTCCTTGCAATGTCGCAAGAGTTAAAAACGAATGCGCACTGCCCTACGGCGAGAGCCTCATTTTGAAAACAACCACCTCCACCCCTGCAACTTTTGCCAATGAATGCGAGCTGCGGTAGTACGAGAGCTCCGTTTCGAAAACAACCCTCCTCCATCACAATGGAACTTCTGCCAACGTTGAAGACGAATGTGTGGGGGGGCGCTAAAGCCAGAACTCCACTTTGAAAACGACGCCTCCATCCCGTGCACCTGTTCACATTTCAAGCTTCAGGGTCAGAGACGGCAAGGAAGTCTCAGGCGACACGACCAGCCCACCCTACGGACACGTCTGGGGATGCGACAGGTCGCTCATCGGCAAGGTAAACCCAGACATGCGGTGTCCTGAGCTTTTCGATGTGGTGTCCTCGCAAGTCCCGACGTTTCATAAAGAATCGTTTTTGACGGATCTGGGGCCCAGCGGGGGCCCTCGGAGGCCGAAGACAGCCAGAAACCTCCCGCCGTGTCTCGTCCACGACGCAGGCATGCCTGAGGGGGGAGAGAACAGGAGAAGGACAGGGCAGAGAAGGATCACATCGGATCGGGCGTCCGCGAAGAGGCCCTGATCAGAGGCCGCTGCAAGGGGAGAGCCAGCTCCTAGCGTGGCCATCAGGACCTCCCTGCGTGCCGATCGCTACACCGAGCCCTGGCGGCGAGAAACAACCGGACACACAAAGAAATAGACACAAATCACAGGATTCCCCATATTTGTCTCATGTTTTCTGGGCTTTTGTCGTCCCCTCCACTTCCCATTGTTTCCCATCTTTTCTGGGGAATCGACGATCAATTGTGTCGGTGTGTTTTTGTTCCCTCCTGAGCTTCGGGCCCCAAACGGAATCCTACCCCTCCAGGCCGAAGATGGGGAGGCAGAGGGGAAGATGGAGCGCCGGCGCCGGAGGCGCCGCCTGAGCCGTCCCAGCGCAGATCCAAGAAGCCCGCGCGAGGCTCCGAAAGCTCGTGCTTCTGCCTGCTTCGTTCTCCGAGAAGCCCGCGCGAGGCTCCGAGAGTTTGTGCTTCTGCTTGTTCTTGTTTTGCTGCTTGGTTTCGCTTGCTCGAGGCAGGGGCCAGGAGGAGGAGGAGGAGGAGGAGGAGGAGGAGGAGGAGGAGGAGGAGGAGGGAGGAGGAGGAGGAGGAGGAGGAGGGAGGAGGAGAGGAGGAGGAGGAGGAGGAGGAGGAGAGGAGGAGGAGGAGGAGGAGAACGAGGAGGACGTGGCCCCCGCGCCCCGACCAAGGGCAGCGTGGGGCTCCCTGCTGGCCATCGCTCGGACGTCCATTCCCTGTGCTTTTTTTGTTCGGTCTCGTGGGTGGCTTTTTCGCCACATGGGCAAGGATGCTCCTCGATGGCCCTCGCCGAAGGAAATAAGGCACACGTCCGAGCGATGCCAGGGACCAAGAGCAGCGTGGGGCTCCCTGCGGCGCCGGATCCTCGAGGCTCGCGCTGGGCCCCCGTCCCTCGGCATCCCGAGGGGGCGCCTGGGCGCGTTGCGCCCAGGCCCCTCCCCCTCAGACCTCCGCCTGCCCACCTTCCTCCTCCTCCTCCTCCTCCTCCTCCTCCTCTCCTCCTGCTCCTCCTCCTCCGCCTCCTCCCCTCCTCCTCCTCCTTGCTCCTCCCTCACTCCCTCCCTCCCTCCCTTCTCTCCTCCTCCTCCTCCTCCTCTCCTTGCCCCTGCTCCTCCCTCCCTCCCTCCCTCCCTCTCCTCCTCCTTCTCCTCCTCCTCCTCCTCCTCCTCCTCTCCTCCTCTCCTCCCCCTCCTCCTCCTCCTCCTCTCCTGCTCCTGCTCCTGCTCCTCCCTCACTCCCTCCCTCCCTTCTCCTCCTCCTCCTCCTCCTCCTCCTCATCCTCCTCTTCGTCCTCTTCTTCCTCCTCTTCGTCCTCTTCTTCCTCCTCCTCCTCATCCTCCTGCTCCTCCTCCTCCTCCCCCTCCTCCTCATCCCTCCCTTTTTGCAAATGGATAACTCCTCCCCTTCGCACCTCCAGACGTGTGGGTATGGCGGGCCAGGCGTTTCGCATTAGACTTTCGATCCGCATCCGATCCTGAAAACTGGAATTGTACAACCGCTTCAAAGGTGGGACGGGTACTTTTCAAAATGTGGCTCTCGCCTTATAGCGCCGCGCACGTTCGTCTGAACAGCTTACGGCCGCTTCATGGATGGAGGGCAAGTGGTTTTCAATGCGGCTCTCGCCTTAGCACCTCGCTCATTCGTATTAAAGTTTGCAGCAGCTTCAAGGATGGAGGGCGGCTGCTTTTCAAAATGTGGGTGCCGCCTGAGCGCCGCGCACACTCGTCTTAAACATTGTGCAGCGCTTTTAAGGATTCGCGTGGTCGGTTCGAGTGGCTTTCTGGAGCGACTCAGAATTGCCCGGAGGCACCACTCAGGGTGATTCGCGGTGCTGAAGTCCCAGGAATAGCGTTCTGGCACGACTGGGGACTGCCAGCGCGCAACAGCCACGTTGATCCGCAGCGTTGAAGTCCCAGAAACGGTGCTTTGGCACGATTTCATGTAGGAGCCTATGAAGTGGGAGTCTGGAGAGATTGTTTAAATTTGCATCTTCGTTGATGCGTCCTGGGTTTACACTAGTCTTCCTCCTCCTCCTCCTCCTCCTCCTCCTCCTCCTCTTCCTCCTCCCATTCGTCGGGCACGCGCGAGGATGGGTTAGGGATGCGTGGATCTGGCGCGTTTAGGGGGAAAACAAACCTACCTCGCTTTTGACCACCCTCGCTTCCACGAGATACCAAGCGATGCCAAACTACGGCCTGTACTGGTCAGGCCGCTTGACGAGGAGGCGCGTGGTGTGACTTGGCTTCGCCTGGAAGCGAAAGCGGGGTAGGTAATTCACGCTCTGAGCGTTGGCGCCACACCCACGGATCGGGGAAGGCCCGCCCGAAACCCGAGGCCGAAGCCGCCCGACTCGGCGACGGAGCGCGCCGACGCCGTGCGGCAGCGGGACCCCTCGCGCGCCCCGCGCGCCCCGCCCGACTTGGAGACGGAGCGCGCCGATGCTACCTACCAGACCACCCCAACCCAACCCGAAGACCCGAATTTGACCCGAATTTCGGGTTGGGGGGGGGGTGCGGATTCCAAGTGTTTTTTCAATGCTCCCCGACCCCCCCCCCCACTGGAAATCGAGGATAAATTTCGGCCTTCGGGTTGGGTTGGGGTGGTTTGGTGGGTGGTGAGATGCTGCGTGGAAGCGGGGCCCGTCGCGAATCCGCGCGCCTGGATCCATGGTCGGGGAGACGTAGGACTCGGGTGCGGGGGGCTCGGGTTGGCCCGGCGGGGCCCTCCCAGAAGCGGCGAGACCCAGCCTGACACCTGACGCGAGCTCCCGCTGCAGAGGTCCCACGAGAACTGGACCGTCGAAAGCCAGGGCCGGGCTCGTCGAAAAAACGTCGGCTAACCCGAATTCCGGCGTACTCGAGTCGTACGTTTCCCCGACATGGTTGCGCTTCCCCGACTGCGCGCCGCGGGCGCGCGAGGCCCCTCCGCGCTGGGCGGCGGGCCGAGGACAGCCGGCCCATGAACATCTCCCGGTACCTGGGGTAGATCTTGGCCACCTGCTCGGCGTACTCGGGGAGCAGCTGCTCTCTGGGCAGCAGCACCACCTCGGGAGGGGGAGGGAGAAGGAGAGGGGGAGAGAGAGGGAGAGCGAGAGAGAGAGAGAGCCGGAGAGAGAGAGAGAGAGGGAGGGAGGGAGGGAGAGGGAGAGCGAGAGAGAGAGAGAGCCGGAGAGAGAGAGGGAGGGAGGGAGAGAGGGAGGAAGAGAGAGAGAGAGAGAGAGGCCGAGAGGGCGAGAGGGAAGCACGGAGAGGGGGAGAGGGAGCGAGAGAGAGAGAGAGAGAGGCGGAGGGAGGCCAGGGAGGAAGGAGCGCGAGAGGGAGGGAGGGGGGAGCGAGCGACGACGACGGACCGCGTGCCGAGGGCCTGCTCCCTGCGCGCTGCGTCGCCGGATGCTCGGCGGCGGGGCCGCGCAGTGCCGAAAGGGGCCCGCCCCCGCACGCGCAGGCCGGGCAGATGCGCTGCGGCGTGGGCCCTGGATAAGGAATTATGTATTATTTGGCAGCATAGAGGGCCGTTTCACGATGTTTGAACTCGCTCGCCAGTGAAAAGATTCCTTGACACTCAGCTTTACTCGCAATCGCCTCGCTGTCACGCCCCAGAGCGTGGTCCCTGAAACGGGTAAAAAAAGGCCCGCCCCCCGACGGGGCGGCGGGTGGGGGGGGGGGCGGCGGGTGGCGGAGGTCAGAGTTCTCTTGCGAGTTTCGGTTTCAGGCGACTGGATAAGGAACCCTTAGATAAGGAATCCAGGGTCTGGAAGCCAGTGGAACTCCAGTCGTGGATCGGCCATGGACATCACCGCCGCCCTATCAGGAAAGGAACCCTCCAGGGTCTGGCGCCTCCTGGGACCACTCCTTAACCAACGCCCCCACCGTAGATGGCCACATGAGCCACACATGGAATCCACAGATCGATTCCCCGAAGAGTGCTTGCACTTATGGGTTCTCACCTCTGCTATAGGGAACTGGGCCGTGCCTCAGGTCTGGCGGCGATGTGGCCGCCGTCGCCGCCCCGTCGCCGCCCGTCGTGTGGGTCGTGTCTTCGGCTTGGCGGCTATGTGGCCGCCGTCGCCGCCCCGTCGCCGCCTCGTCGCCGCCCGTCGTCTGGGCCGTGTCTTCGATCTTGCTGCTATGTGGCCGCCGTCGCCGACCCACATAGATTGCACAACAGATTTTGCACAACACAGATCTCGCCACATACATTGCACCACACAGATTGCGTACCACAAAGAATGCACAACACAGTTTGCACCACATTGATTGCATCACATAGGTTGCAACACAAACATTGCACCACATGGTGCACAATATAAATCGAATACCAGATGTTGCACAACATAGTTTGCACCACGTATATTGTACCACATAGAGTGCCCCACACATATAGAACAATATATGTTGAACCTCATCGACCGCACTACCTGTATAACGCAGCATACATTGCCGAATTTAGTTTGTACCACATACATTGCTCCACATATATTGGATCACATAGATTGCACAGCATAGATTCCACCACACATGTTGCGAAACACCGATTGCACAATATGCGTTGCTGCACGTTGGTTGATTCACTTTGGTTGCACCGCAGCGATCGCACCACATAGAGTGCACAACATTGGCTGTACACCATGCATTGCACAAGGTATATTGCACCACATAAACTGCGCCACATGGATTGGTCCACATATATTGGAACAACATATGTTGTACCTCATAGGCCGCACTACTCGCACTGCAGAATATTTGTTGAACCGCATAGTTTTCACAACAAAGGGCTGGCTAACATTGGGTATACCACAGTGCAAATGCAATCATGCCCCCCATTCATTCGAACACTGGTCCGCCTGGACTCGGGTCCCGATCGGGAAGGCCACGACGTTGGCGCCCAAGGGCAGCCCAAGACGGCTCCAGATGACCCGAAGGCGGCCCCGGAGGGCGCCAGAAGGCCCCAACAGGCCCCGACCCCGAGACAGGCCAAAGACCTCGGCCAGCACTCGGCCCAACGAGCTCCCAGCACGGCCCACGGGGGCTGCGAGAGGACTCCCAAGAAGCCCACGAGAGGCAAGAGTGATTGATGCTCCTCAGGTTTGAGTGCAATTCTTAGCATACTCGCCTTTTCGGCTTTCAGAGCGCCCGATTGGGTTGACGAGCTTCGAACACGGCACCAGTTGGCGTCGTAATGTTTGGGCTTTTTGGGGGGAGTCGTTGCGCGAGCGTTCCGCAAAGACATCCACGCGTGCATGCAGCTTGCGTGACAGTCTCTGCAAGAGCGCGCGTTGACTTCGGGAAACGCCTGCGCACTTACAGTTATCTGTACGAGCTCGCCCAACCAACACATAACGAATCACGCTCAAGTGGGCAGTCTCAATTTGCTTATCCGACTCTGGGCGAAGCAGGGCCAATGACAAATACACCAGAGAGAAGCCCCAATCAGTGGAGGGTCCGAAAATGTTGCAAGCACCAAGCCCGTAGAAAAATACCGAGAGAGAGAGAGAGAGCGAGCGAGAGAGAGAATAAACAAAAAAGAGAGAGCGAGCGAGCGAGAGAGAGAGAGAAGAGAAATATACCGAGAGAGCGAGAGAGAGAGAGAGAGAAGAAAGAAAGAGGGGGGAGCGCCTACTGACAGCACTGATATAAAGAAATACCAAGAAAGAGAAAAAGAGAGAGAGAGAGAGAGAGAAAACAAAAAAAAAGAGCGAGGGGGCGCCCACGGACAGCCGCCCATCGAGAGCCGCCCACCGAAATCGGCCGGCTACTTTCGCCAATTTCTTGAGGGGGCGCTCCCCGCAAGCCGCCCACCATGAGCCGCCCAACGAAATCGGCCGGCTTCATTTGCCAATCTCTTCTATTACACAGGAGAAAGACCCCAAACAGTGAATGGTCCGACAGTTTTTGCAAGCACCGTGCCCGCAGAGAGATAACAAGAGAGAGAGAGAGAGAGACAGAGAGAGAGATATACATATACATATATATATATACATATATATATACACATATACATACATACGTACATACATACATACAAAAGAGACAGAGAGCGAGAGGGAGCGCCCACCGACAGCACTGATACAGAGAGATACTAAGAGAGAGAGAGAGAAAGAGAGAGAGAGAGAGAGAGAGAGAAAAAGAGAGCGAGGGGGCACCCACGGACAGCCGCCCACCGAGAGCCGCCACCGAAATTGGCCGGCTACGTTCGCCAATCTCTTGAGTGTGCGCCCACCGAAAGCCGCCCACCGTGAGCCGCCCGCCGAAATCGGCCGGCTACTCTCGCCAATCTCTTCCATGTCCGCTAGGACCCCTTCAGTGTAAGCACTGACTGGGGAATTACCCACGATCACATCCGTCTTCAACACTTTGCGCAAAGATGCATCCAAACATGGGCCGTATGTGTGAGACCCTCTACACATGAAGTGCAACATCATCCGGATGATCTCGCATGCCGCGCTCACTCTGATTGTCGTTTATTCGACGCCTCGTCTTGGTTCCCGTTGCAGGGCTGCAGCGAGCAGTAACGTGCACAACTCTTGCTGGGCGGCTGGGCACCCCGCTCCTCCTCCTCCTCCTCCTCCTCCTACTCCTCCTCCTCCTCCTCCTCCTCCTCCTCCTCCTCCTCCTCCTCCCCCTCCTCCTCCTCCTCCCTCTTTTTTTTCTTAGCCAGGCCGCCAAGCGCGCACGCTGAGGCGTCAGGCGGAGCCTCCTAAGAGGCTCGGCAAGGCAGAGCCACGACCTCCAACATCTGGATCACGGAGGTCGTGGTGAAGGTCGCCCCCGATAACGGGGGCGGCCAAAAAGGACAGGATGCTCCAGAGCTGGGCCTCGAAGAGGGGGGAGGAACCTTCCTGGGCCTTGAGGATCAGGATGAGGCTAGCGGGAGCCAGTGCCAGGAAGGAAGTAAGTGCGCTCGCCCCTGGTGGCACGCCGCCAGGACGACGAATTCGAAGGCTCGCCCCTGGTGGCTCGCCCCTGGTGGCACGCCGCCAGGACGACGAGCGACAGCACAGCAGGACATTGGGGGACGGGGAGGCTTGGGGTGGCGCTCGACGGTTTGTTTCACCCGCCTTACCACTTGCGCCTCCCGTGCCCCCCCCGTCCCCTAAGGAGGACCACCTAACCCCCCCCATGGTCGGCCCCTCGATAGTGCCGCTACTCCGTGGTAGCGCTGAACACGAGTAAGACCTTCGTACCCGAGGGGCCGCCAAGGAGAGGGACAAATACGATTCCTCCTCCACCACCACTCGATGTAACCTCCACCACCGCCACATCGAGAACAGGCTCAAATATCTACTCGGCTACGATGGGAAAACCACGAGCTGGTCATGAAAAGCGCACCGATCAGAAGTCGATGAATGCCTGGACGAACTTGGAGCCGACCTGCACGAACATCTGCACCCTGCGGAACACGGGCCAGCGCCTCTAGGTTCAGGTGCGTGTTGATCAGAAGGAGGTGGTCGAACGAGCCACCATCGTAGTCGTGCTGGTCAAGGCTTGTGAACTGGATACCCATGGGCTCGAGCAGCATCCGAATGTCGGTGCGAGGCGATAAAGCACGATGGAGGACATGCTTCCCGCCAATCACCGCCGCAGGAACGCCCATGGCACGGGCTGTGGCGATCATATACAAGGCGCGTGTAAGTAGTTTATTTTCCAGATAGAGCTGCTGCTGCCTTTTTGCCGTCCAGTGCGGGCGCCATTGGTCATCTCTTCGAGGCTGCTGGCCTTGCTCAAGAAGGTCAAGATCTCGAGACCACTCTGGTAGATCTGTCTCAATGAAAAAAGCAAATACTCCTCCTTGCATCATTTCCAGGTATAAGACCTCCGTGGCAGAATCTGTGAAGCTATCAACGGCGATGCACTGACATGGAATAGAGAGCACTGAAGTCACCCAAGATGCAAAAGTGGTTGTCGTGTCCGTGGTGATGTAGACTACTTTGGCAGGCTCTCCTTGCTTCCACAGCTGTCGTCGCAGTACCCGTCCCAACGGAGGCTCAACCTCCACCAGCACAGCGGGGGCCTCCAATGGAATATACTCGAATGGGCTGAGGCCCTCTCCGCCATGGAATGCAGGAACCCTGACACGAGTCCGATGGTAACCTTGACGCTGAAGAGCGCGCTGACGAACCAAGTCTTCCTGATGTAGTTGCGCAGCCAACTCTTGATCAAGAGGAGCGAGAGATTCCAACAACCAGTAGAAGCAACGGTTACCTGGGCGGCGCAAATGTCTGATGAGATTGGCACGATCGCTGAATCTAGTCGTGCAGCAGCGACACGTGTTGTCGAAAGCAAAGCGCTGTGCAAGGTCGAGCGGCTGGTGACGTAGCAAATGAATCCTCCAGCTGGCTTTTGTATGAAGAACAGCCCCACACTGGTAACATATGAACCCTGTAGACGTTGTCGCCGTCTTTGAATTATCAAGCACCCGCTGAAGATGTCGAAGTAATGCAACTAGACGTAGTCTGTCAAGTTCGGCGGCTCGAAACCTTCGCCATGCACGGCCTACTCGAAGACGAAAGGAATGCGGATCATTCTGAATGTGCTGGAAGGCTGAGGACAATGTCGTGGGCTCGATCTGCTTGTCGTACTCATCCAACCACTGGAGGTCGAGCTGCAAGAGGGACGTCCAAGAACCAGGCAGTCCCGCGACGAAGTCCACCATAGCAAATAGGATCTTGGGAGCATTCGCAAACAATGTGCAAAAGTAGATAAGTCGACGACGCCTAACAACCGTATGAAGCGGAGTGCGCATGGCTTTCACCAGGACTTCTTCATCGAAGAAATGACGAGGGCTGCCAGCATGGTGCTTGCGAGATTGTAGTACCCGATAGGAGGAAATACGCGGTGAATCCAGCATCTTGAAGTCGTTCGTAGTAAGATTGTTCCACACCTCTGTCGAGTAGAGCAAATGGATGTTGCACATCGAGTCGGTCAAACACGTGTGGCTTATCGCTGTCGTAGAAGGAAACTTCTTGATCATACGCCTAATAGGACCAAACGCCTGAGCTTGCTTTGCGATAGCGAACTTAATCTTATGCGAGTTCTTGGCCTGGACATCGATAGGGGTACCCAGGTACTTGTAGGACTCTGTGAGATGCACTTGTAGATTCCAATGAGGTGTCTGGAGTCGGAGCTCGCCTTCCTGGCTAACCAGTCGAAAAAGTTCAGAGTCACGGCGATGCGGAATGAGCATGACATTGGTCTTGGAGCGCTTGTAGTTGACTTGGAAGCCGTGGGAAACCATGACGAGGTGGATGTCGTCGAGCAGCTGACCAGCGATGTCGACAGTGGAGCTGTCGGAATGGTTGCAGCCCAGGAAGATCGCATCATCGACGAAGGAAGCGTCCGCCAGCTCGACTTGCTCAGCGGAGCGCGAGAAAATCAATTCGTTCTCGGCCATAGTAATCGCTGTAGAGAGGCGCAGGGCGCGCATCTTGTCGCGGGCCAGTGCGAGAGGGGCGGCAAATCCAAGATTGAATATGGCATCAGCCAACGCCGAACCTGGGCGGCTCCCCCGCCGAGAGCGGGCAACTAGATCACCTTCACGAGTGCCGAAATGCGTTGCACGGTGAGCTTCAATAAGTAATGCGATCAGGTGTGGTTCATGCTCGATCTTGTCAATCGCTGCCGGCTGAGAGAGAACAAAGGTCACCATCGGCAGCATGGCGATGGGGAAGTCGTGGTGCTGCTGGACGTAGTCTTCATCGTCATGTAGATGCAAGGCAGGGAGGACCTGATGCCGAACCGTGGAATAGAAGGCAGAGACCAGGTCGAGAAAAACAATGATGCCATCCGCACGTAACCGAGGAAGCCCTGCTATATATGAATGTACCAAGTGGATAAGTTGAGCAGGACCATGGCGTGCTTGACCACCACATTGAGTATCATGAAGAAGATGATGGAGATAAGTCGCTAGCTGCCTCCTGATGAACTTATGCCAAAGTTTGGAAATAATCGGGTTGAGCAGGATCGAACGAAAATAGGCGAGATCATGGTCAGGACCCACACCTTTATGTAGAGGATGTACTATGCCATGCTTCCAAGCGTAGGGCTCCTGCTGGTGAAGGGCGCACTTCATTAGGATCGGGTGGTAGATGCGTGCGAGTGTCCCAGGTGCAGCAAGGAGAAGCTCAGGCAGTATACCATCACGACCTGGCGCTTTCCGTCGCTTGAGGGTCGCAAAAAGCTCTGAAACCTGACCAATGCTCGGGACAAGATCTGGCTTCAGCTCGACCTGGGTGGGGTTGTGATTGAGCTTGGAGTTGTAGTAGGTAATGAGCTCCGTGTTCGTCATGAGCTCGGCGTCCTCTGTAGTAGCGAAATGCTCAATGATGATGCGGCTTTCGTCCTCGTCCGTCATGGCAGGGTGGCCTGCGGCGTCCACAAGCATGAGGTTGCGCTCCTTGCGTCCCTTTCGTCCGCCATAGCGTAGGATAGTCTTCAGCGTTCGCCATTCGGACAAGTGGTCTCCCGCTTCAGCGTGCTGCCGCATCTGAAGTCCAAGCCGTTCCAAGAAAGCACGACGATCCTCTCGAACACAATCGCTGACTATACGCTTGGTGTTGCTAAGGAAGAGGGTGAGCTCATCTACGAAGTCCGTCGGGGAAAGGTCATGACAGAACATAGCCTCAATGGCCAGGCGTAGGCGTTGGAGCTGAAGTTCCCAAGGGACGTCCGTCAAAAACAAAATACCATCGGCACGATGTGCAAGAAGATCAGCCCAGGGGGGTCGCCGTTCGTCGTGGCAAGGAAGCCATCTCCTCGCACGCGCAACATACCTACGAAGCCGAACAAGGTACATCGTAGTGGACGAGACGTACCCTTTGATGGACGTGACGCGATCCATACTAAAGCAGGCTCTGGCTGCGTTCAGGACGGCGGAGTCGGCGAGCTGCTGGTGCAGGTTCACGTCCAGATGCCAGGGGGGGATCTCGAGAGCGTCCAAGATCGCACCGTACTTCGCTATCAACTGGGGGTCTTGCATCTTCTCACGGTCGAGCTTTGTGCCAGGGCTGTTGGGCTTAGGTTTCATCACCTTCCATGCCAGGTCAAGCACCACGGGATAATGATCATCAGAGGCGGCGTAGGAGTCAAAAGCATAGTCGACGAAGAATCGCGAAGTATGGCCATGATGATCACGTGACAGCATAATATAGTCCAACCGTCGAGGCCCATCCTTACCGACAAATGTATGACCTGCTTCGTGCAGATTGAAGGTGTTCTCGATATACAGGCCCGCGTCAGTGGCGAACTGCAGGCAAGCGCGGGCAGCTTCATCTGCAGCCGTGGGTGCACAGGCAGGATGCTCATGGCCCACTACGTTGTCCTCCAAGATCTCGGAGTAGACCGTGTGGTTGGGGATGTTGGCATTGCAGTCCCCAAGCAAAATGGTCGGAGGCCACTTCTCGGCAAGGCTACTAAGTTCTCGCCACCAGCTAGCAAGTTGAATTTCCCGATGGCCTTTGTAGGGGGCATGTACAACATAAACCATCTCGTAGATACAGCAGGTCTCGATCTTTACGACAAGGACGCGAGAAGCTCTGTGAAGGACACGAATGTCCCCACGTCTAAAGTGCTTTGGTCCTCTGGGTCCTGTAGCGTAAGCCTTGGTCATGTTGATGAGGAGGCTGACTCCAAGCTGGTGCTCAGGCTGCCCTCCACCTACGATAAGAAATCCATCTCTGAGGACCCCATCTTCAAGGATCGGCGTCTCCTGGCACCCAATTAGGTGCGCCCCCATGTCCTGCAGCTGCAAGCGGAGAGCACGTGGACGGAAGGCTCGCATCTGGCTTGCAGGATGTCGCGGCTCAGGTGCCTCCATTGCAATGTTGGCCTTCTGAAGGTTGACCGAGATCAGCGACAAGGAGATAGAGTACTTGACGGTCTCACGGGGATGCGCCGCAGGAGGAGCAGGGTACGGGCACCTTTGAAGTCGCCATTCACAATGTATACCATGTTGATCCACAAGAGGATAGGCATGGGCATCTCGATGGAGGTGGTCGCGGTAGCTGGCCCAATACCATGCAGAAGAGTTCGTAAGCTTCACGACGAGATTCTCAGGAAGCGAGGGACCACGCTGATGTCGCATACTCTTGGCGATAACGTCGCAGCACTCGTTCCATGGGTCTCCTTCGTGACCGTGTGTATGAGCTATGGTGATGTCGCGGTGGGTCTTGAGGAAATCGTAGAGGTGGCAGGCGATCGGCACAAAGGGATCAGATGACCCCCACCTCCGAGTGACAGCGTCGATAGCAGGAAGGCAATCGCAGATGACCTCCAACTGGATGCCCTCGTCCACCTGCAAGCAGAACAGTAACGCCCATACCAATCCTGCCATCTCGGTGGAGACGCTGGTGATGTAGTCGACACATTCAAAGTTGAACGCATTCTCGACTAGGCTGGCGAAGAAACCCTCGAAGGAAATCGTCTCGCCGTCGTCAGCCAGGACCACACAGGCAAAGGCTGAAAGATGCCGATCGTCAGGCCAGTAGCTGCCGTCAGTGTAGATCACCATCCGCTTGGGGCGTCCACGCAGAGGTGCAACAAGACGCAGGGCTGCTTGAGCGTGCTCATGAAGAGAAACTGCAGCAAGATCTCGGCGAAGCCGTATATACCATGGGTTGTACTGGTACTCTAGGCTAAGCGGAACAGGTACTTCAAGTGGACAGTGTAGGAAGCCCTGATGTACACTTGTCAAAGGAGAGGCGTCGTCTCGAAGAGAGTCGACTTCACTTAGTGCTTGGCCGCCAGCGGGGTCATGTCGTCGACCACGCTGTTCTGGGCAAGAGGCAGAGGGGCTACTCAGTATGTTCACCACCATGCCCACGGGAGATGATAACGGTACAGGAGCCGCACGTTCCGAAGAAGGACTGTGCAGGTCATGTTGCAGCCGCGGGGGCCGAAGAGCCTGAGGGACGCTGTCGACTTTGTCAGAGTCCTTGTTGGCTGGGATGCACTCGGGGTAGTGGAGCGAGTCACTACCACTAGGGATGGAGAACGCAGAATCACGCACACGAACTGTTCGAAATTCGATGACTTCAGAAGGATCCATCATCTCTGGGACAACAGTCAACGTGTCGGAATCGCTGATCGCCACGGGCTCCTCCAAGCTATGCAAGGAGGATACATAGAGAGGCACGCTGCTAGTCGCCGAGGGACCAGGTAGCGCGAATGTAGGGGAACAAGGAGACATCGAGAATGACTGATGTCCGTGTTCAAGTAGTTGGGCGGAGACCAGCATGTCGTCTTTATCCGCCACCCTGTGGTAAGGCTCCTGGTCGGGCTCGGGCGAGCTGGGATCAGGGAGTACTGTAGCTTGTGCACGATTTCCCAAGGTTCGCGTAGGCAAAAGAGGATCCACCTCATCTCCACCATCTCCTCCTCCCCGAAGCCGTAGCACCTCAAGATTACCGTCACGGCAAGGTGAAACTTCAGATCCTTCGTAGTCGGGATGTGCCCGTGGATCGTGATATGCTCTTATGTGGCTGTAATAGTTCTTGTCCAGGGATGTAGCCAGCATAAACCTGGACGGCGCCTCAGCGCTTTGCTCAATCATGTCGGGCCCCTCCGTCAGGAGGGGCCCAGTCCCCTAAAGCAGTGGGGAGTGAGCCACGCGCTGCGGCACGCCTGGTGCGTGCACTGGGAGAAGAAACCATACTCGGAGGCGCACGCTGGTATTTCCTCGCAGGGCCAGGAGGCTCGGTGTCGCCGCCTGTGTCTGAGCTAAGCCCTGTTCCTGGAAGGCCTGGAGGGTCAGCGTCATCTGGCACTGCCTGATGTTCGTCAGCGAGGTCCGAGTCAGAGTCGTCAATCACCATTGTACTGGGATTCTCGGATCTGGTAGCGGCAGGGGCAAGAGTATGATCGGGATGATGTTCACCCGTATCACCTGGAACTGCACCATGGTCATGGGCATCTGCAGCATCGGCTTCCAGCAGATGAGATCCAGGATGCCTATCAGGATGGATGATCTGTAACATACGCCCTTGAGCTCTCTCCAGCTCCTCGAAAGAGTCACTCGCTAGTTCACCACCAAGTTCACGACGTAGACGGTCATGACTATCAACTTCAGGTGTTGCGGTACCCTCGACCTCCGTCTGCACTTTTTCGAGCAGGGTGAGCTCCTCCACGACGTCGGCCTCGAGCAGGGCTTGTTGGCTAGGGGGCAGGACGAGCTGACTGGGTAGCGGTTCACGCACACGCTCAGCTTCTTCGGCATCGTCATGTATGGGGACCAACGCCGTCTTGTCACCAGTCAATTCAGCGAGGCTTGGATTAGGAGGGGAGCTCAGGACGAAATCGTTGAGGGGTATGATGCCCTTCTCCTGCCTACCGATCATGCCAAAGATATTGCTGAGGTTGGGTGTTGCTCCAAGAGATGCCAGAGAGCTCGTGAGGGTAGGCGCCCAGGTAGCTGTCGATGAAGCTGAGGTCGAAAGCGAGGAAGCAGGTGCCGTAGTCCTTGCCTGCGGTACCGCATAGGTAGAAGTCCGTTGAGCAGGGCCGTCGTCTTCATGTACGGAGCCCTTGTCGGGCGGGGCAGCGAGCATGGTAGAAGGTGTAGGGCCATTTGCATTGTTCTCTTCAAGGAAGTCAGAGCTCTTCAAGTCGGCAAAGTATGCAGCTCCGTCAAGCTCATGATATGGGTCCTCAACAGTGTCTTCTGCTCCAAGATCCCCAAATTGTTGAAGTTCGGCAAGCTCCGAGTGAATACGAGCATCGAGGGCTTCCACAATCATAGAAGCCTGACGAGCTGCCTCGGCTTTTTCCTCACGAACATCATGAAGCCCCTTGCGGAGAGCAGCGCGTTCAAAAGCTTGGACGCGTTCGCTAGCTTGTAGGTGTTCACGAAGCTGCTGCACTTCCAGTTGCTGACGTCGTAGGAGCTCGGTGTCCTGGTCACGGGCCTCCGCAAACTGCATCCGCATCGTCTCGTAGGCTTGTTCCTGCTGGTACCGATGTTGGTGCTCCATAATGTTCTTGAGCTGCTGCATCTCTGCATCCTGTGCCTTGAGCGTCTCCCAGTACTCCCGCTGGTTGCGCCTGGTGGACTCGGCCTGCTCCATCATGACATGCGTCTCAGAGATCTCCTGCTGGTAGGTGAAGGTCTTGTCGTGCTCCCTGCGCTGCGCATCGTAGGCTAACTTCTCGGCCAATTGTAGCTGGTGACGTTGCTGGTGCTCGAACTGCTTGTAGGACTCCTCCCTGATCTTATGTTGACGAAGTTCGGCCTGTTGGAATGTGTACTCCTCCACCAACTGGTTACGTTCGGCAATGGCACGTTCCAGTTCAGCCTGTTGTGCGATGTTGGCTTCCTGGGGTCGTAGGTCAGCAACTGCAGAGCTAGCAGGTTGGGCTTGGCCGGCAGGTGGAGCTGAATGGGCATGGCGATCATCGCGTTCGCGGACTTCCTTCTTGATCTGCTGAATGGCACGGCCTTGCATCGTCATCTGCTCCTCAAGCCATTTTCGCATCATGGTGATCTCACTGGTCTCCGTGATGACCTGGGGAGAACGCGCTGGAGGTGTGGCAACTGGTGTCCTCAAAATCTTCGAGGGTGTCCTCGGCGGCGCAGGTGAGGGCGGAGCTGCCGTAGCAGACATTCCCACGTTCGTGCGGCTGGAATTCGCGGTCGTGGAGCGTTGGGCCGCCTAGAGGTCCTCGGTGGTAGGAGCCTGGGCAACAGGAGGAGGTGAACGCGGCTGGACAGGGGCAGAAGTAGTGATGCCACGTATGTGCCTGCCATCGACCACTGGGACATTAGGAGACGAGGATGTCGGCGGTCGATGGTCACGCTGAAGACCAGGCTGAAGAGGAAGACCAAGTCCTCGCGCCGAGTGCTGAGTAGGTTGTTGTAGTGGCTGACCATCATCACGAGGGGGATGCGGGGCTCGAGCTGGGCTTGTCCAAACAGCATCAGCAGCTACCGAAGCAGGAGCACTTCCACGAGCATGGCCAGCTTGACTCCCCTCCTGGTGGGCACGAACAGCTGGAGGGTCGCGCGCGATGGAGATCGAAAGGGCCTTCCTTCGATCATGCCCGTACTCGTCGGAGCTAGGCGACTCGGGCGGCAGGTTGCGCGCCTCTGTGAGCAGGTCCGTCCAGTACCTCACGTTCGCCTCCTGCAACAGGATCTCTATCTCAAGGTCCCGCTGTTGGCGTCGTACTGCCTCCAGCTTCCCGTTGGCCTTGCTGATCCCGTCGAGGGCTTCCTTCTCACGGACCGACTGCGGCTTCGCAGTCCACGCCATGAACTTGAGAACGGCCAACTCCTTCTCCTGATGTGACGCGTCGAGCTGGGAGACTCGTGCTCGGGCTATGAACTCAGCAAGCACCTTCATCTTGGAAGCCACGTCCTCGCGGTAGCGAGCGAGGCCTTCCCGAGCTGAGGGGGGGCCGCGGTAGTAGGGCGATGCCAAAGCATAGGCCGTGGTGCACATGGTGGCCGAAGTGATGATCTCCTTGGCCTCCGCCCGAAAGTCAGGAACAGCGTCGTCTGCCCGACGTCGCCCTTGATCGCGATGCCCTCCCTGATCACGACCTCCCTGATCACGAGCGTGTCCTCTGGGTTCTCGTTGATCGCGAGCGTGCCCTCCCTGGTCACGACCTCCCTGATCACGAGCGTGCCCTCCCTGATCACGAACGTGCCCACCTCCACGAGACTGACCAGCACCGCGTTGAGCCATCGCGAACAGCGCTGAGAGGCCTTCGACAGGTGGTGAGCCCGCGCTGTGGTGCAAGTCCAAGATACTGCGCGCCTTGAGGACGCGGAGCAGGGTCCTCGCCGCCCCTCGCTGGCGCCGAAGGCGCCGATGCCAAGCTGGGGACCGAACCCGCTTGGCCGTGCTCGCCCCTGGTGGCACGCCGCCAGGACGACGAGCAGCAGTCCAGGCTCAGCCGCCCTGCGGCCGCGGGCGATGGCCCCGCTCGCCCGAGCCCCGCGCGCGCGGTGCCCCCTCTGGGCGGGCGCGGCTCGGGCCCAGGCTTCCTCCTCCCTCCTCCTCCTCCTCCCTCCTCCTCCTCCTCCCCCTCCTCCTCCCCCTCCTCCTCCTCCTCCTCCTCCTGTGCGCCCCGCGGGCTTCGTTCCTGGCTGTCCGAGGCTGCCCTCCAAAGGGGGCGGGCCCAGCTCTCCGCCGCCGTGCGCACTCCCCGCTCGCGGCGTGGGCCTCCGGAGGTCGGGCCCTCCTCCCCGAGGCCAGTGCTGCACGAACGCACGAAAAACGCTCCCCGCCCCCCACGAGAGGAACGTTAGACGCACGAGAGGACCGCCTCAAAGGACGCGCGAACTGCCACGAGGAGCTGTTCGACGGCGGCGCGGGGCCGTCAGACGAGTGGGGCCGTCAGGCTGAGGTTCACCCTGGGCACGCTCGTGGCTGTCCGAATCTGCCTTCCAAGGGAGGAGGAGGAGGAGGAGGAGGAGGAGGAGGAGGAGGAGGAGGAGGAGGAGGAGGAGGAGGAGGAGGAGGAGGAGAGGGAGGAGGAGGAGGAGGAGGAGGAGGAGGACACTGGGTACACTCTTGACGGCCTCAGGCCCAGCAGGGGCCCCCAAAGGCCGCTCCGCCGCCCTCTCTTGGGGCGCGAGGATATAACGTATAACTCGGCCCTCGGACGCTCGGGACGATACACGTGCACCCCTGAAAGGGCCTCGGGAGCACCTGCCGGAAGACATCCCGAGGCTTATGTTGCTCTCATCGTAGTTGAGGGCCACATCCCAGAAATAACTTCGAACACCCGGCAAAGTGTCGCAAGAGTGTCGAAACAGTGTCGGGCGAGTGTCTCCGAGGGCCCGACACATGAAAACCATCGAGTTTGGCTACTTTTTTCTGGTGCTCGGAATTCTTTTTGGTGATCAAGGCTAAAGTAGGTTGGAACATTATAACCCGAAGCCAGACAACCTTGAAGGCCAGTCGAGAACGGCCAAAATCGCCGTGGGAAAGGGCGGGGGGGCGAGAGGCAACGTTTAGGGGGGGGGGGAGCGGCCCAGTGGGAGGCCCCGAGAAACGAATCCGCACGGCCCTGTGCGGGGTGGGCCATCGGGCCCCTGCCGAGGATCCGTGAGCGATTGGGGGTCGATGCTTCCCTCCTTGAACATGTCCCCCCCTTGCGGGCGCCTGGTGGGTTTTCCCCCATAGCTCGGCTCTCCCGTGGCCACACGGGACGATCGAGGACCCCCCGGAATGCCCTCGGCGAGGCGCAGCTGCTGGAACGTATCCCGAGGCTGGACTCTCACTCTGGATCCGCCGCGCTTTGGGCGATTTCGTAAGTAGAGCGGATACCCCCGCCCTACCTTTCAAGCTCCTTTGATGTCGATTTCCGCCCTACTTTGCCGTCGCTGTTTCCAAGCTGTTTTTGCGGAACTATGCGCCCTACTTTTCTGAGGCACAAAAATCCCGCCATACTTGTTCGCAGTACTTGGGATACATCTCCGACACAGTACTAGGCTGGAAAATCAGCCAAAGCACGGCAGATCCGAAGTCAGGAGAGAACCGCCGAGAACCGACGAAAACGTCTGCAAACCTCGAACCTCAAAAGACTATCTGAGTATCGTCTAACCGACCCCTATCTCCATGGGCGTGGCTTGGGCCTCACTGGCCGACTTGCCCCCCTAGATGGACATACAGGCCGTCTCCTTCGGGTTCTGAAGGGCACATAAATCCCCAACTGGGGGGGTGAGATGGTGAGGGCCCGGGCCAGACCTAGGACCGAAGAACATCCTTCAAGAACTTGAGACCCTCCGCCCGCCAAACTCATGAACACTCAAGGGTAACCCTCCCCCAGGATGCACGAGAACATCCAACAACCACGACGAACATTCGGGTACCCTCGCCGAACCGACCTCGATCCTAGATCCTGGTCCGGCCGCACGCATCAATACTCAACTGGAGGGGTGAGATGGTGGGGGTCTGCATGAGAAGGAGGAGGTGGAGGAGGAGGAGGAGAAGGGAGGAGGGAGGAGGAGGAGGAGGAGGAGGAGGAGGAGGAGGGAGGAGGAGGGAGGGGGAGGAGGAGGAGGAGGAGGAGGAGGAGGAGGAGGAGGAGGAGGAGGAGGGAGGAGGAGGAGGAGGAGGGAGGAGGAGGGAGGAGGACACGCTGACTCACGCTGCCCCGGTTCAGCACTGCTGACCCAAGCTGCCCGCCTCGGGCGGGAACGTGCGCGTGGAGTTGAGGAACGCGGCCACCAGCGCCCGCCTCTGGCCGTCCCTCCCGGGGCCGCCGCGGCCCCGCCCGCGCTGCGACGCCGCTCTCCGAAGAGGGGATCAAGCCGACACCGCCGCTCGCCCCTGCCTCGTCCTCGTCCCCCGGCCTCGTCCTCGTCCTCCTCCTCGTCCTCCTCCTCCTCCTCCTCCTTGTCCTCCTTCTCCTCCTCCTCCTCCTCCTCCTCCTCCTCCTCCTCCTCCTCCTCCCTCCTGCTCCTCCTCCTCCTCCCTCCTGCTCCTCCTCCTCCTCGTTTCGTTTCAGAGCAGCTCGGGGCATGCGCGTGCGGGAGACGTGCATCGGGGAAAAAGGCAGTTCGCGCATCGGCCCTCCTTGAGAGGACGTGTTGCTGCTCTTTTGCTGCATAAGGGACCTCCTCCTCCTCCTCCTCCTCCTCCTCCTCCTCCTCCTCCTCTCCTCCTCCTCCTTGTCCTCGTCCTCGTCCTCCTCTCCCTCCTCCTCCTCCTCCCTCCTCCTCCTCCTCCTCCTCCTCTCGACTCGTCCTCCTCGTGGTCGACGCCGTTGTCTCTGCCTGGCGCTGTTTCACAGCAGTGCCGTCAGAAGTGGGCAAGTGACGGCTGTTGCACATTTGCCAATGCACCTATGTTGTGCGCGGCGTCTGTCTTCTTAATACTCGCCTCATGCTTTTTATTCATTGTCTGGTCACTGTTCCTATATTCTTTTTAGTAATATGCTTGTCTGCGTTTTATTATTAGTCGTCTCACTGATCGTACGATTATGATGATTCATACTACTAGTACGAATGATGGGATGGTTAATATGGTTCGTATTGTTAGTAGGTGCGTTACTAGTAGTTTCCTTCGTAGTACTAAGCTGATAGTACGACTACTACAAATTAGCATTCGTAGTACGATTACTGCTACTAATACTACTACGCTTATTCGTATTTGTGTTATTGGAATTATTTGTTCATGCTTATTAGTATTCGCCTTAACGTTGCCACTAGTATGATGAATTGTGTTCTGACCAATACTAATACACATACCATCCATATTAGTATGACTACTCGCATTCTTAGAACTACTAGTACGGTTTGCACTCTTACCAGTGTCATCATTACTTGGAACAGTGCTGTTAAATGTCATCGCTGCTCATTCGAAGAAACTCTTGCCGCCACGGCTGGAATCGCCTCGGACTTCTGATCAGAACGCACCTCAGGAGAGGTCCGTGGAGCAGCGGTACCAGTCTCTTCCTCCTCCTCCTCCTCCTCCTCCTCCTCCTCCTCCTCCCCCTCCTCCTCCTCCTCCTCGTCCTCCTCCTCCTCGTCCTCCTCCTCCTCCTTCTCCTCCTCCTCCTCGTCGCACCACGTTTGGGACAGACCCCCTGCGGACCCAGATCTCCAGTGGTGTGAGCCTGTCAGTCTGGGCCAGGAGGGTGAAGGACGACGAGCAGGAAAGAGCAGGACAGAGAGAGACAAGCAGGAGTGCGTCCAAGTCGCCCGAACGCAAACGCTAGATGAAATGGAGGGACGGGGAGGGGCTGACAACCAACCACTATCGCGGTGGTACGGTGCTACGCGAAACGACCATGTGGCTCCTTTCTCCGGGCAGCTCCCTATGGTTGGCGCGCGCAACGAAGCAGGAGGAGGAGGCGGAGGAGAAGCAGGATGAGCAGCAGGAGGACAAGGAGAGAGGAAAGAGAGGGAGGATCCAGCGTCAGGGATCCGGAGGAAGCTGAGGGAGGGAAGGGAGGGCAGGAGGGGGGAAACGAACACATACCCGGGCGGATGAGCCGGGGCCCCCTCTTTGTTTGCGACCCTCTGGCACCCCGCGCGCGCGCAGGGGTGGGGGGGGGGCGCTTCTCGAGCTCCACGCGCCAGTCCGACTCGTCGCCGGCCGCGGCGTCCTCGCCGCCCGCGGCGCCCAGGAGCTCCTGGCACGGGCCACCGCCCGCGTCTTCGCCAGGATGCGTCCCAGGAGTTTGGGAACATTGAGCGGCCCTCCTTCTGCGGGTCCCTCCTCCTCCTCCTCCTCCTCCTCCACCTCCTGCTCCTGCTCCTCCTCCTCCTCCTCCTCCTCCTCCTCCTCCTCCTCCCTCCTCCTCCTCCATCTCCCCCTTCCCCCCCCCCTCCTCCCCTCCTCCCCTCCTCTCTCCTCCTCCTCCTCCTCCTCCTCCTCCTCCTCCTCCTCCTCCTCCACCACCTCCTCCGCCTCCTCCTCATCCTCCTCCTTCCGCCCCCCCTCCCCGCTCGGAGCATCAGGGACTCCTGGAACGCATC
>CAUYUJ010015702.1:52500-57500 GCA_963575745.1 Prorocentrum cordatum | reverse complement strand
GAACATGTAAGATAATGAGCGCTGGTGAAAATGATTCGTGAGAGTAAGCGCCCGCCAGGTGTGACGACACTCACCTTAGTGTGATATCACAACAGGGTGAAACAATCACATAACGACGTAACACCTTAAGGTCGATGGTACATGTCGCCGAGGCTGACCAAATGTATTGGGACAGTACGGACCTTAGTGAGCAAACGAAGTAACCAATAACGATCAACATCGACGTGATATTAAATTGTCGTGCCGTCACTGCATGCAAAGTTAAGACAACAAACTACGACGCCAAGCGTGGGAAGAGCGGCATAGTTGGCAATTGCTACTGAAAGGAGAAAAACAGTAAGACTTGAGGATTTCCTTGGACACTGGTTGGAAGCAGCATGTACCGATGTAACGCATGACGGACAAAAAACAAGTGTGGGCACAATCTGCTTCATGGGCACGCGCTGCTACGAAGGCTGGCCTGTGAGGCTGGCGAGGGTGCCAGAGATGGTAAGGCTGTGTGGGGAGCAGCATGAAGGAGGTGAGACAATAAACATGTGGCGCCTGATGACTGCAAAAAGATGCTCCCACGCAGCCACCAAAGTAGCTAAAACAACGTGTTACAAGCAGGTTTGGGGATGCTGCCCTAGACTGTTGTGTAGAATGCACAGCTGGCAAAGTGGGCGTTGCTGCAAAGAACGGCACGCAGCGAGTACACCACAACGGTCCTCCCCCTCTCACTCCTCCACGAGAATACCCCCTATACATGTTTGGCACTCGCTGCTGAAAGAAGAAAAACAATAAGACTGGTGCATTGAAATCAAGGGTAAATTGACTTCACGGCTCCTGAGCACCAGATTGGAAGCAACATGTACCCCTGCAACGCACGGTGACGAATCCAAGATGTACGGACAAGTGAGAAGTGGGTATAAACTGCTTCAAGTCTAAGGCTGGCCTGTGAGGCTGGCCTGGTGAGTACGCAAGAGATGGCAAAGCGGCTTCAGACAACGTTTTGAAGCAGTCCTTGGGATGCTGCCCTAGACTGTTGCGTAAAGTGCACTGCTAGCAGAGTGGGAGCTGCTGCAGCGATTACTCCACGCATGCAACGTGGGCAGATTGCTCACGTGTTCAGGGCTGTGGAGCGGAAAACAGCTAGACTGCAAGCACATCTCTTCCAAGCCTCGTAGCGACAGTCAGGCTGGAAAAATCAAAGCTGTAAATTCCCTCTGGCCAGCAGTAGGCCCGCTCTTTCAGGCAGCAGTAGGCCCGATCTTCGGTTCCTTGGTGGGGGGAGGCGACCGTCATCGCAATGAGTGTGAGGAGCACGAGGGGTGGTCGACAAGAATGGACAGAGGAAACAATGAGCAATAGGGTGAGGTGAAATCGGTGTTGAGTTCACTTGTGGCTACCGAGCAGAAGGGAAGCAGAATGTACCTCTGTAAGACGGCACATAACAAGGAACCAGAGATTTGGTGCATGCTGCTTCAAGTAGGCACTTGCTGTTGCTGAGGCGAGCCTGTGAGGCTGGCCTGTGAGGTCGGCCGGGCACAAGTCTGTAACCAGCGCGGTAAGACTAAGGTGCAACATGGCCGTCCTCCACCGCCACCTCCTCGTAGGTAGACAACCAGCTCAAGACGAGTACATACCGTCTGCGGTGTGCAGGCGTGATAAGTACGGGTGAATCCCGAAAAAACGTGGCGTGCTGACGCCGAAGAGTTGGGGCTGTCATGTGGCCAGCAGTCCTCTTCAGAGGACAAGATGTAGCCGCAGCCTAGGCAAGAGTTAGGACGGACAGTATGCCGATCAAGTGCTTGGCAAGTATCGGCAATCCAAACAATATGCAAGTGCGGTTGGCAAGTGGCGCTGCGGTAATCCAATCCCAACCTGTGCAATTTCCGTGCCCATACCCACTTCCCGCCCAATTGCTGTCTGTTTTGGGTGAGGCTCTTTGAACGGTACACCGTGTGGGTGATCGCGTAGGCTGTTGATGTAAAGCTCGTATCCTCCTCCTCCTCCTCCTCCTGCTCCTGCTCCTGCTCCTGCTCCTGCTCCTGCTCCTGCTCCTGCTCCTCCTCCTCCTCCTCCTCCTCCTCCTCCTCCTCCTCCTCCTCCTCCTCCTCCTCCTCCTCCTCCTCCTCTCCGTAGCCATTCTGGCTCCAGCCGCGTCGGCTCGCGCCGTTCCGGGCTCCGGCGCTCGCCCTGGCCGCCGCCGCCCGCCCGCTGCGGGCTGGCCAGGCCCAGCGCGGGGCCCCTTCGGCCGGGGCGGGCGGCGGGGCCCTGCCTGCGGCCGCTGCCCGCGCGGCCGCCGGGGGCCCAGGCGCCGCGGCGGCCGGCGTCGGCGGCGGCGGGCGCCGCGGCGGCGGTCGCGCTGCGGGCGCGAGCCGCGCCGCCTGCGCCGCCGCCCGACGTCGACGCTGCGCGCGCCGAGGCTGCCGATGCGCCCACGGAGGCCCTGGCGGTGCAGGGGGCGCAAATAGAGGTCAAGAAATCCCCCCCCCAGAAAAACCACCCCGGCACGCGGAGTCGTTTAGCAAAAGCGCTCAAATAAGGAATCGGCCAGAGCAGGGCTGTTCAGAAAACGCCCAGGGTCGTTTAATAAACGCCCATTGTCCGGTCTGGGTGGTTCTTCCTCCCTGGAGCAAAGCTAAGCCTCTGCGGGCAAGGTGCTGCGGAGGCGCCGCCGCAGGCAGCGGCTTGCGCAGCGGGGCGCCGCGGAGCGCGCTGAGGTCCAGGAGGACGAGGGCGGCGACACGGGACGAGGACCTGGGCGACGAGTGGGCGGGCAAGCCCCATGTCGCAGCCACGGCGGGGGGTGCTGCTGCTGGAGCTGGCTCACGCGCTGTGGCGCCGAGTCCGGCGCAGGTGGGCGCTCTTCCCGACCATGCGGGTGCTGGTGAACCACAACGCGTCGCGCGACCGCCTCTCCCCCCCGCGTGCCTGCCGCGGGGGGTGCGCTCGGCGGTCGCGCGCCAACTCGCCTCGTGACTTCGCACGACTCGTGCCGCTCCCGCGGGGCCTGCGGCGGCTGCCGCTGGTGCGGCGGCCGCGGCAGGTGCTGGTGCGGCGGCCGCGGCAGGTGCTGGTGCGGCGGCCGCGGCAGGCGGAGCGGAGGCCGAGGAGCGCGCGGCGCTGGCGTGCGGTGCTCCCTGCTGCCGGCTGGCCCCGCGCTTCCGACGCCGACGCCCTGCCGCTCCACTCGCTGTGCTCGCTCGCGGCCGAGGCGGCGGCGGCCGACGCCTGTGCAGGGAGGGGGGCGCAGCGGAAGGGTCGGTGCCGTGCCCCCCGCGGACGGGGGGAGGGCGCCTGTCCCCTCCCCCCCTTCCTGCCATGGGGTTCGCCTACGGCGCGCTCCACTTCATACTCTTCTGGTCCTGAGGCGTGTTCGAATCGGACGCGCTCTGGGTGGCCCTCATCCCTCATCCCTCCACCTCCTCCTCCTCCTCCTCCTCCTCCTCCTGCCCCTCCTCCGCGGACCCCAGGAGCGTCGTTGGGGGTCTGTCCTTTCTTCCCCCGCCCAGGCGGCCCCAAGGCACGCCATCAAGGGGATGGCGATGGGACCGCGAGAGGGCGCCCAGAAGCCCCCGAAGTCCCCACGAGGCCTTCAACCGTTCCCGCCGCGCCTGACACGCACCCCAGGCACGACAGTGGCGGGATGTGCCGAGAGCTGCCAGGTAAGTTTCCCAAGTAAGATGCCACACGGGAAAGCCCAAGCGGATGCTCAGGGGGTTCCAGGAGGCCTCCAAAGCGGCCCCAATACGCGTGCGACGAACTGTTGGGCCGTCCTGGGGCCCCGGCTTCTTCGGTGCTTCTTGGGGCCTTGGCTTCCTGGGGTCGGGGGAGCTTCAAGAGGGCCCCAGGACCCGGAGGGTTCCAGAAGGGTTTTCTGGGGGAGGGGCTTCTCCAGGGAGCCCCGCAGGGGCCTCGGAACCTCGTCAAAACAGAGGGGGGCGAAGCCCCTGGGGGACCCCTCCTGGAAAACCCCCTCCCCCCAAACCCCCTCTGGAACCCTCCGGAAGACGACTCGACGGCAAGGCAGAGGGCGCAGAGGGCGCAGGGGCGCAGGGGCGCGCGCCCCCGCGCCCTGGCTGCCGCGCGCTCCCTCCTGCCGCGGCCCTGCCCTCGGCGGCCCCCCCCCCGTCCGCGGCCCCCCGCGCCCTGGCCGTCGCCGGTGCCCTCGGCGATCGGCCCCCGTCCTCGGCCGTCCCGGGCCCGGGCGCGTGCTCCGGCCGACGCCGATCTCCTCGGCTCGGCCTCGCCGGTCCACTGCCCATGCCTCGGTCCTCTGTGCTGCCTGCCGCCGGCCTCCTCGGCCTCGGGCCCCGTCGCCAGCTGTCCCTGACTCGGTCCCGTGCCCTGGCTGGCGCCGACTTCTGTAGCTCGGCTCTACCCCGGACCACAGACTGACAATTTCTTTGGCTTGCTCTTTGATGTCGGTGCAGGGGACAAGTGAAGTGTCGGAATGGAACGGGTGACAACGAGGAGGAGGAGGAGGAGGAGGAGGAGGAGGAGGAGGAGGAGGAGGAGGGGGGAGGAGGAGGAGGAAGGAGAAGAGGATGGAGGAGGGGGAGGGAGGAGGAGGGAGGAGGAGGAGGAGGAGGAGGAGGAGGAGGAGGAGGAGGGAGAGGAGGAGGAGGAGGAGGAGGAGGAGGAGGAGGAGGAGGAGGAGGAGGAGTTAGAGGAGAGAGGAGGAGGAGGGGGAGGAGGAGGAGGAGGAGGAGGAGGGAGGAGGAGGAGGAGGAGGAGGAGAAGGAAGGAGAAGAAGGAGAAGAAGGAGAAGAAGGAGGGGGAGGAGGAGGAGGAGGAGGAGGAGGAGGAGGAGGAGGAGGAGGAGGAGGAGGAGGAGGAGGACGAGAAGGAGGAGGAGTTAGAGGAGGGAGGAGGAGCAGGAGGAGGAGGAGGAGGAGGAGGAAGAGGAGGAGGAGGAGAAGGAGAGGAAGAAGGGTGGAGTCGCGGGGAAGAGAACGACACTTCGACGACTCCATCGCCCTGGCAACAGCCGCAGAATATGAAGCGAGCGGAAA
>CAUYUJ010015702.1:25000-45000 GCA_963575745.1 Prorocentrum cordatum | reverse complement strand
GTCACGAACTTAGAGAACCCCATTTGGGAAGAGAGCCGCCATGGATATGCGCAGCGCTGCGTGCGCTGAAATTCGGGCTCGCTTAACAAATCTCAGGCGAAACTTCAATTTTTGAGGAATGAAAAAACGCCCCCACCCTGGGTTACAACTGCGTGGTCAGTAAACCTCCTAGGAGCTCCCACCGGCCAGAAAGCGGCCAGGACGCCGCGCGGCACGCGCGACACGCAGGATTTACCCTGTCAGCCCGCAGGAGGTTCAGCGCACAGCGCCTCATAAACCAGGGCAGGGGCGTTTCTTACGCCCTTGAATTTTGACAAAAAGCAACCATCCAACCTTCTGAACGTAACCTCAGAAAACTACTTTGCGTGGCGCTGAAGTGAGAGCCCCATTTTGAAAAACACCCGTCCTCCATCCGTGAAGCGAGTGCAAACGTGTGAAAATGATGTGAGATGTTGAAGAGGAGCTGTCCTCAATCACTGAAATGGTTGAGAACTTGTTGACACGAATTCGCGCGGCGCAGAGGCGAGGACCACATCCTGACGTGGGGCCGCCCTACATCCGTGAAGCTGCTGCAAATAATTAAAAACGATTGTGTTCGACGCTAAGGCGGACCGCAATTCGAGAACGAGCCCCCTGCATCCGTAAAAGTGCTGACAACGTTTTACAGCGAATGTGCGCGGCGCTAAAGCGATGACCACACTTGACAAGGAACCGCCCTCCACACGTGAAACTGCTGCACACAATCAAACCTAATGTGCGTTGCGCTAAATCGAGAACCACACTTTCAAAACGACCCCCCCCCCCCTTTCATCCGTGAAGCCGTTTCAGACTGTTTAGTTCGACTGCGCGCGGCGCCAAGGCGAGAACACACACACACACACACTTCGAGCCCACTCCTTCACCCTTGACGCTGTTGCAGAGATTAAGCTTCCAAGCTCAAGTGGCGAGGACGTTTCAAGGGAAACGCACGGCCCGCCCTACCGACACGCCTGAAGGTGCGACAGAAGGGATTAAGTATACGGAAGTCACAAGCGGGAACTCCTTTTTAAAAAGAGCTGGCATCCATCCTTTAAACGTTACATGAAAAAATGACTGCACGCCACGATGGGGTGAGGCAAATGTGCGCGGCGCTAAGTCGAGAACCACAGTTTGAAAAGTGAGGCATTTGCAGACTGGTTAAAACGACTGTGCGCGGTGCAAAAGCGAGCCCCCTCCAAACATGTAAGTACTGTAGATTTCAAGCTTCAAGCTCATACATGGCGAGGTAGTCTCAAGCGGAACGCCTGGCCCGCCCGACTGACACGTTGGGGTGCGACAGGGGAGATTTATGTCTAAGGACAAGGGATGGAGGAGAAGGAACAGGAGGAGGTGAGGAGGAGGAGGCGGAGGAGGAGGAGGAGGAGAGGTGGATGATGAAGAGGAGGAGGGAGGGAGGAAGGAGGCGGACGACGTTGAGAGGGAGCGGCAGCGGTGGTGAAGCAAAAGGCAGGAGGATCGTGGGGAGGGGTCGAAAGCGGAGGTGCACGCGCCGCTGCTGCTGCTGCTGCTGCTGCTGCTGCTGCTGCTGCTGCTGCTGCTGCTGCTGCTGCTGCTGCTGCTGCTCCTCCTCCTCCTCCTCCTCCTCCTCCTCCTCCTCCTCCTCCTCCTCCTCCTCCTCCTCCTCCTCCTCCTCCTCCTCCTCTCCTCCCTCCTCCTCCTCCTCTCCTCCTCCTCCCCCTCCTCCTCCTCCTCTGCCCTCGTCCTCGTCCTCCTCCTCCTCCCCGTCCCCCTCCTCCTCCTCCTCCTCCTCCTCCTCCTCCTCCTCCTCCTCCTCCTCCTCCTCCTCCTCCTCCTCTGAGGGCGGGGGAGGGGCGACATGGAGGTACTGGCTCACGGGGGGGAACTTTCACCCGGAGTCGACGCTGCACATCGCCGACAGGTCGGCGATGGCCCCCGCCAGCGAGGCCACGCGCGCCCCCGAGCGGCGTGGCGCGCCCAGGCCCCGATTGGCGGCGAGGAGCGGGCGATTGGGGGTCGACGCTTCCCCGCCTGCGTCAGTCCCCGCCCGCCCTGTCTTGGGGGAAAACAAACCTACCTCGCTTTTGACCACCCTCGCTTCCAAGAGATGCCAAACGATGCCAAACTACGGCCTGTACTGGTCAGGCCGCTTGACGAGGAGGCGCGTGGTATGACTTGGTTTTGCCTGGAAGCGAAAGCGGGGTAGGTAATTCACGCTCTGACTGTCGGCGCCCCCGATCGTCCACCTGCTCCTCCCTCGCTCGTCGTCACCCTCGCCGCCACCGCGCCCTCCTCCGTGGCAGTCATCTGGCCCGGTCCTCCTGTTCCCTCCCCCCTCGTCCCGCAGCCGCTCCCTTCTCCCGCAAGCGAGCGGTTGCCAGGAGCCTGTGTGAAGGCAGCGGGCAGCACGATCACAGGGGACAGAGGGGAGGGAGGCGGCGGCGGCGGCAGGAAGGAGGGCGAGGTAGAGCCCTCACCGCTTCTTCTTCGCCTCCTTCCTGTCGGCCCGGCCAGCCTTGCCGCTCTTGGAGCCCGAGCCCCCCAGCAGCGCGGGCGCGCCCCGGAAGACGGCGAGCGCCACGAGCAGTCCGACCAGCGACGCCACGACGCCGTAGGGTGCCCAGCCGGGCGCCGCCGTGGCACTCTGGGGGAACACGGGCCGACGCTCTCCGCCCGCCCCAGCCTTCGCGGCCAGGGCCTCCGCGAACGAGTCGCCGACCGACCCGGTCCTGGGCTTGTTCCAAACCCAGAAGTTCGCCGCCCACTTCTCCCCCTCCTCGACCGGGCAAGCGCCGTGGAGGCCGTTCGGGTCAGTGTTCCCGTTCGGGTGGAGGGAATACCTGGAAATGCGACGACACGATCATGTCAATCCGCGGCCCCCGAAGGCGAAGCACCTCACCCCGGGCCTATTTTTCGCCCCGGATCCACTTTGACGGCCCCAGGGCCCAACACAACAAATGCACCAGAGGCTGAAACCGATGAAAAATGCCGGGAGCGACAAGCAAACATCGCTGGAGATCGCCATGGAATCGCCATGGACGGCCCGAACATGACAAGAACAGAGAGAGAGGGAGGGAGGAGGAGGAGGAGGAGGAGGTGGAGGTGGAGGAGGAGGACGAGGAGGAGAAGGAGGAGGAGGAGGGAGACGAGGAAGAGGAGGAGGAGGATGAGCAGGAGGAGGAGCACGAGGATGCCGAGGTGAAATAAAAACGCCTGGACCGGACAGGTTGCCTCGTTGGAGGTCTTGGCACCAGAAGATGACGGTGCCCTTGACGGGCTGAACCTTGAGGCCGTGCTCGCAACTCCACATGTCCGACGGCTGGGGTAGCCCGTTCGAGCGCGGGAAGATCGTCTCGCCGCCCCTGTCCACCGTCGTGAGGTACCTAAGAAGAAAACATAACGGGATGACCATATCTGGGAAAAACACAAAACACACAGTCTGTGGGAAAAGCACACACACACACTCTTCTCACAGTGTGTTTTTCCCCACAGTGTGTTTTTGTTCCCCAAAGTGTTGTTTTGTCCACAGTGTGTTTTTCCCCAAGACGGGATGACCATAAACTTTCGGACCTCCGCGCGGATCTCTTGGATCGGCGCTGGACCCCCCTCCCGGCCTGGCGCGCGGAGCGCGCCGGGGGCGGCGCGGGAGTCGCCGCCAGGTGGGGGTCCATCGCCGATGCAAGAGATCCGCGCGGAGCTCCACGAGATCATGATCGTGTCATTTCTTCCTCGAGTGCCAGAACACGGTGATCATGCGGTTGAAGTGGCCGTGGTCGAGCGGGGCGATGACGGAGGGGTCGGAGTAGAAGCTGGGGTCCCAGTTATCGAGATGCGACGAGTAGTACTGGGTCTTCTGGTACTTCAAGATCTGGATCTCCTCGTTGTGGACTTTGGGCAACCCGGTGAGATTACCCACCCGCGTGTCTATATCCCAAAGCATGGCGCTCTCCATCTGGGATATCCTTGCCTGGGAGCTTGTCCGAAACTCCTTTGCAGCCTTGCCCTTGTCTTTATCCATGAGGCTGACTGGAGAAGACTCCATACGACCAGCGCCCAATCGGACTATCTCGTCACACTCCTGAGGCTTCAGGAAGCCCCTCACGCGACCCGCCACCGTAGCCGCGGCAAGCTGGGGCACGTTGGAATACTTGCTGGTTGGCTGACAAAGTTTTTGTAGTTTCCAAGGGCGGCCCCTCCTGCGATCAAGCTAAACCAATCAAGTCGGACGATCTAAGCGCGTCGATGCAGTCTTTTTGTCAGCATCGGGCCAACGTTCCATCTCTCGCGGGACCCTCCTGCGCCAGACTAGCTGCTGACAGTGTGCACGCAAAACGGTACGGAAGCATTGACCCAGCGCGCGTGCGCCCGAACTCTGCAAGGTCGCCATGATCCGAATGCTCTCCGGTCGTCTCCTTCTCACCGCACCGCGCCCGCCTGCGCTTCCGTGCCTCAGTTCGCAACGGATGCATCCCGCCGTTTGCTTGACCGCTTGTCGGACCCAACGCGCCGCTGACAAACAAATGCGCCCGCACTCCGAAGAACGTTCCTCTGGTTTTGCCCCCACGCGCTCTCCCGGCCCCCTGGATCCGACGACGGTCAAAAGCCGCGCCAGAACGCTTGCAGGACGCCCCGAGCTCATCCAAAGACGGCCCAACGTGCCCACAAAGCATCCAATCTCTCCCCCAAATGCCCCAAGATGCGTCCTGAGAGGAGGGACGCATCGAAACAGGTGGAACGATATCCCCTTATGCAGCGCCGAGGAGGACTGTGCTGCTGCTACAGCCAGAATTGAAGTTTGTAAGTCTTCAAGGGCCCGGACCAGTCGTTTCCTGGGCCGGCCTGGGGCCTGCCGGAATCGCTCGCGTCGGCCTACCCCGCTCAGGAGGGCCCCCAAACGAGCCCAGATGGCTCCAAGAGACCCCAGAAGTGGCCAAAGAGGGCCCCAAATCTCCCCAATATCGCTCCATGACGGCCACGATGGCCTCAATGTGGCCCAAGAGGCCTCCAAGACGCCACAAGAGGCCTCCAAGAGGCCTCCCAAGAGGACCCAAAGAGGCACAAGTTCTCGTCTTTTCCACTTCCCGCAGCTCCTAGACGGCGCAGGAGGCCCCCAAGATCGCCCCAAGGGGCCTCCAAGAGGGCCTCAAGACTGCCTAAGAGCGCCCCAAGACGGCCCAAGAGGCGCCTACGACGGCCCAAGAGGGCCTAAGGTGGCCACAAAAGATGCCCAAGAGAGGGAGCATAAAGCGCACGTCCGAGCCTTCCGCCCCAAGATTCCCCCAAGAGGCCCCAAGAGACGCCCAAGAGGCCCCCAAGAGGCATCGAAACTGCCTCCAAGAGGCCCCCGAGGGGCCCCCCACGAGATCCCAACGAACATCCAGCGGGCTTCATACCCGCAACCCAGGCACGGTGGCGGGATGGGCCGAAGGCCATTATCCGCCGCCCCCTGCTTGCAGGGGTGCACGGCGTGCTGGACGATTCAGGTTTTGGTTTTGGTTCTTTTTCTAAAAGAACTCCCCAGTGGGCTTCGGCCCGTCCCGCCGGCCACCCGCAAGTTTCCGAAAATCCGTCTGTCAATGCCCAAAAACGGCCGTTTCGCTCGGGACATCCTCAACAAATCGCGAAGATGGCCCAAGATGGCCTCCAAGTCCGCCCGAGATGGTCCAAGACGGCCTCCAAAACGGCCCAAGAGAGTCCAAGACGGCCCAAGACGGCCCAAGAGGCCCCCCAGAGGCCTCCCAGACGGCCCAAGAGGCCTCCAAGAGGTCCTCCAGGAGAGTCCGAAGAGGCCAAAATCATTGATTTTCCCTTGGTTTTTGAAGGATTTTGGCATTTGCGCCTTTTCGGCTCTCCGACGGCTCAAGACGGCCCAAGAAGCCCCCAAGATCGCCCAAGAGGCCCCCAAGAGAGCCCCATGATGGCCCAAGTGGCCTCCAAGATGGCCCCTAGAGGGCCCCAAGAGGGCCCAAGAGGCCTCCAACACGCCCAAGATGGCCTCCCAGACGCCCAAGATGGCCTCCAAGACGGCCCTGGAGCATTCCAAGCGGGCCCCAAGTCGGCCCATAGAGGCCCCCCAAACGGCTTCCGACGGCTTCAGACGTGCCAGGAACCCACCAAGATGGCCGAAGTTGGCTCGAAGCTGGCCCGAGACGGCCCAAAAAGCCCCAAAGATCGCCCAAAGCTTGCCCAAGAGGCCTCCAAGACGGCCAAGATGACCTTCAAGATGCCCACGTGTTCCCCGAAGGCTTTCCAAACCGATTCGGGGAACACGTGGTCCGATAGCTTGGCAGGTCTGGCCTCAACGTTCGGCCACATAGGCGCTTCCAAAAAGGCAGGGGGCGGCGGTGATTCGCCGTAGGCGTCTTCGATCCGCCGCCCCCTGCTTGCAGGGGTGCACGGCGTGCTGGACGATTCAGTTTTGGTTTTGGTTCTTTTTCTAAAAGAACTCCCCAGTGGGCTTCGGCCCGTCCCGCCGGCCACCCGCGCATTTCCCAAAATCCGTCTGTCAATGCCCAAAAACGGCCGTTTCGCTCGGGACATCCTCAAAAAATCGCGAAGATGGCCCAAGATGGCCTCCAAGTCCGCCCGAGATGGTCCAAGACGGCCTCCAAAACGGCCCAAGAGAGTCCAAGACGGCCCAAGACGGCCCAAGAGGCCCCCCAGAGGCCTCCCAGACGGCCCAAGAGGCCTCCAAGAGGTCCTCCAGGAGAGTCCGAAGAGGCCAAAATCATTGATTTTCCATTGGTTTTTGAAGGATTTTGGCATTTGCGCCTTTTCGGCTCTCCGACGGCTCAAGACGGCCCAAGAAGCCCCCAAGATCGCCCAAGAGGCCCCCAAGAGAGCCCCATGATGGCCCAAGTGGCCTCCAAGATGGCCCCTAGAGGGCCCCAAGAGGGCCCAAGAGGCCTCCAACACGCCCAAGATGGCCTCCAAGACGCCCAAGATGGCCTCCAAGACGGCCCTGGAGCATTCCAAGCGGGCCCCAAGTCGGCCCATAGAGGCCCCCCAAACGGCTTCCGACGGCTTCAGACGTGCCAGGAACCCACCAAGATGGCCGAAGTTGGCTCGAAGCTGGCCCGAGACGGCCCAAAAAGCCCCAAAGATCGCCCAAAGCTTGCCCAAGAGGCCTCCAAGACGGCCAAGATGACCTTCAAGATGCCCACGTGTTCCCCGAAGGCTTTCCAAACCGATTCGGGGAACACGTGGTCCGATAGCTTGGCAGGTCTGGCCTCAACGTTCGGCCACATAGGCGCTTCCAAAAAGGCAGGGGGCGGCGGTGATTCGCCGTAGGCGTCTTGGATACCTGCTTGGCACTGGGACGAAAACCGCGTATACGTTGTGGGGGCGCGAGGTCGCTGGCTTAATATTTCGGAACCCTGCTGGTGTCAAGGCTTTGGCACGACATACAAAAATCTAGCAAACAGCCCTGCGGCAACATATTGCATTTCGGGGATCCTTTCGGGGCTCTTTCGGGGCGTCTTGGGGCCCTCTTTGGCCGTCCTGGGGCCCTCTTGGGCCGACTTGGGGAGCTAGGGCCGTCTTTGGGCCCTCTCGGGGCCCTCCGGGACCCTCTTGGGGACCTCCTGTGGCCCTCCCGGGGCTGTATTGGGAACCTTTTGGGACCCTCAGAGGCCTTTCTTGGGCCCTATTGGGGCTCTCTTGGGACGTCTTGAAGCCCGCTGGGGCGGTCTTGGGGCCGTCTTTGGGGCCTCGTGGACCGTCTTCAAGCGGTCTTGGAGGCTGCTTCGGTCGTCGTGGACGTTGTCAAACCCGAAGAATCGAATCTCGTAAAACTGTACGCTTCCCTGCGGGAATTGGACGAGTTGTGCCTCTTGCGGGTGATCTTGGAAGCCTCGTAGAGCGTCTTGAGGGCCTCTTCGGCCGTGCTGAGGCCGTCTTGGGCCCTCTTTGAACACTCTTGCGCAGTCTCAGGGCCCTCTTGGGTCTCCCGGGGGTCGTCGTGGAGGTATCCAAAACCGTTTTGGGGGCGTCTTGGGCTGACGTGGGGGGCCTCTCGGGCGCTCCTGGAGCTGGCTTCGGCCGTCTGGGACCCGACTCACGGATCGCGACGCTTCGCGCGCTTTCCGTCATCCGCCGCCGCCTGTTGACTTGCCACAGGGGTGCCTGGCGTGCCAGATTTCAGGAGGTCCTTGGTTCTTTTGGAACTCCCCCTGGGGCTTCGGCCCAGCATGCCGGCCACCTGGAACATGTACATGTCAATGCCTTTCTCGCCCAAGATGGCCCAAAATAGACTCCAAGATGCTTCCCAGACGGCCGAGATGGCCCAAGATGGCCTCCAAGACGGCCAAGATAGCGCCAAGAGAGCCCAAGACGTCCTCAAGACGGCTCGAGAGGCCTCCAAGAAGTCCTCCAGGAGGGCCCGAAGAGGCCAGAATCATTGATGTTAGCTAGGTGTTTCGAAGAATCGTGCCCATTGCTTCTTTTCAGCCTTCCGACGGCCCAAGACGGCTGAAGAGGGCCGCAAGATCGCCCCTAGATGGCCCAAAAGGCCTTCTAAGACGACCCCATGACGGCCCAAGACGCCTCCAAGACAGGCCCCAAGAGGGCCCCAAAAGGCCTCCAAGACGCCCATGGTGGCCTCCATGACGGCCCTGAAGCGCCCCAAGAGGGCCCCAAGTCGGTCCAGAGAGGCCCCCAAGACGGCTTCCGACAGCGTCAGACGGGCAGGAACGCCCTCAGACAGCCAAAGAGGCACCCAAGAAGCTTCAAAAGGCTCCAAAGAGGCCCAAGGAGGCTTCCAAGAGGCCTCCGAAATGCTCACAAGAAGCTCCCAGAAGGCCCCAAGAGTCCACCTCCTCCTCCTCCTCCTCCTCAGCCTCCTCCGGCTCATCTTCCTCCTCCTCCTCCGCCTCCTCCCCCTCCTCCTCCTCCTCCTCCTCCTTCTCCTCCTCCTCCTCTCCCTCCTCATCCTCCTCTCTGTTTGTCCTCCCTCTCCTCCGCTTCTTCTTTCTACCCCGTGTGTTCCCCGAAGGGTTTCCACAACGGCTGGGGGAACACATGGTCGGATAGCTTGGCAGAGCTCCGGCCACAACTTTCGGCCACATGGGCGATTCCAAAAGGCAGGGGGCGGCGGTGATTTGCCGTAGGCGTCTTCGATACGTTTGTTCGTGTTGCTTCCGAGGCTTTTCGGTTTCGGATCGCATGAGGCGAAGTTCAGATAATTTCAGAGAGCCGCAAGAAGCCCCTAAAACGATCTAGAGGCCACCCAAATGGGGTCCGAGCAGATGGGGTCGGAGGATCGCGCCGCATCGCCGATCCATCGGCGACGTCAACGATACACCGACGACGTCGGCGTGGATAAACTCGGGTTACACATCGAGCCGCATCGACGATGCATCGGCGAGGCGGCACGATCCTCTGACCCCATCTGCTCGGACCCCACCCGGGAGGTCTAGGCGGTCTCAGGAGCGCCCTAAGGAAGCCCCCAAGCCAGACGTCCCCAAAATAGCTCCACCAAACCTGTTCCGGAGAGGTTCGTGGAACCATCGCGGCCAAGACTTCCTCGAGACCACCGACGGGTCCCCAACGGGCCCCCGACATTCCCCTGAAATACTCACAGGAGGGCCTCAATGAGCTTCCCAGATGCCTTCAGGAGGGAGGACGGCGGAGAGAGGAGGGAGGAGGGAGGAAGGAGGAGGGAGGAAGGAGGAGGGAGGAGGGAGGAGGAGGAGGGAGGGGGGAGGGAGGATGGAGGATGGAGGATGGAGGATGGGATGGAGGAGGGAGGGGGAGGAGGAGGAGGAGGAGGAGGAGGAGGAGGAGGAGGAGGAGGAGGAGGAGGAGGAGGAGGGGGAGGAGGAGGAGGAGGAGGAGGAGGAGGAGGAGGAGGAGGAGGAGGAGGAGGACAAGGATAAGGACAATGACATCCGCAGGAGGGGGTAACGTCAGAGCACCTGCTCGGGTGATCTACGCGCTCTTGCCCAAATCCTCCGCGCTGAGATGTGCTACGGCCCTGCTTTCTCACTAGGGCCGACAGGGGGCAGGAGGAGGAGGAGGAGGAGGAGGAGGAGGAGGAGGAGAAGGAGGACGAGGAGGAGGAGGAGGAGGAGAAGATGGAGGACGGAAGAGGAGAACGAGGCTGCGGACAAGGGGAGGATGTCCAATGCACGCGCCCATTCAAGCGACGAGCCGAACTGAAGCGGGTCTCAAACACCACGCCTGGTGGTTCTCGCTTCATAAATCGGTCTCCTGGCGGCCGCTCGGGGAGACCGGGGCCAACTGGGGAAGGCCTCAACGAGGCACAGCTGCAGGAAAGGACCCCGCGACGAGAACATCTGCGAAACCAATAAGAACGTCAGAACATCTTTGAGAAACAACCTCCCACACCTCGACGTCATGTTTTTTCACAACGTCGACTCCCAAATGCCTGGACCCCTTGGGACGGGCTTCTCATCCTGCATGAATCGCTCTTGACGGTCCCGTGGTCTAGGCTCCTAGTCATTACCACCCTGACTCCGGAACTGCATTTCCTTGTGGTTGATTCCCTGACATCAACACCCCGAAAAATGCAACAAATAGGGCGAGAATTCCCGCCTCAGAAAAATGAACCAACTATTCCCGCAAAAATGCGACGACAACAGCGAAGGCAAAGTAGGCCGGAAACAGACATCAGAGGAGCTTGAAACGTAGGGCGGAAATTTCCGCCTTGCCTAGTCGCCCAGTAGACGGCGGATTTGGGATCAAGCGAAAACGGTCCCTTCCCGGAGACGGGCTTCTCATCCTGAGTCGTTTTCTGACGGTCGCGGGGCCCGCTAAGCGGGCCCGCGGGACCGAAAACTATCGAAAAACCTTCCGTCGTCATGGTTGATGGGCCTGTTTTCCACCACCACCATAAGTTGGAGGGGGAGGGGGTCCTCCTCCTCCTCCTCCTCCTCCTCCTCCTCCTCGCCCTCCTCCTCCTCATCCTCCTCCTCCTCCTCTTCCTCCTCCTCCTCCTCCTCCTCCTCCTCCTCCTCCTCCCCTCCAACTTCTGGTGGTGGTGGTGGAAAACTGGCCCAGCAATGCTCTCGTGACCCGAAGGGGGTCTGGCCGGGCACTTCCCGCGGCCCGGGCCAGGGCAGCCCGGCGCAGATCCGGGAGGCCCGCGCAAACCTCCGAGAGCTCGTGCCCGTGCCGGCACGTCTTCCTCGACTCCTGGGCGGGCGACGCGGAGGGTCGCCGGCCCTCGGGCCGGTCACGGCCTCCAGCGAGGACGGCGAGGCGAGGCGAGCGAGGCAGGCGAAGCGGAGGGTCGCCATACGAACCACATGGGGGCCACGTGCGAACCCTGCCCCTGCCCCCCACGATTTCCGAGGGGGAGGGTGGGGTTCACTTCGCTCGGGAGCTCCCGAGCGAAGTGAGCCTCACCGTCCCCCTCGGAGATCGTGGGGGGTAGGGGCAGGGTTCGCACGTGGTCGCCTATGAACCAAGAGATCGGGGCTCCGAAAGTTTCTGTCTGCGCGCACCTGTTTTTCTTCAGCTTCTGAAGGCTCCGAAAACCCGAGCACGATCAAAAGCCTGCCGTCGCTGCTTCTTGTCAAGGCCCAAGGGAGGCCCGAAGCATCGGCAGGCAGCGACTGCACGGTGCTGAGGTGCTGCACCCAGGGGTCGACCAAAACAGCGCTTTGCACAATGCGCAATCGTTTCGTTTTCGCGCTCAAGCGCTTTAAAACGTCCACGGCGGCCCTTCTGATGGTCCAAGACAGCGCTTTGATTCCAAAACAGCGCTGTGGCGCAACTCGGAAGCCGTGATCAGCCCATGGTATGATCTGTATCGAAAAGAACACGAAAACGAAAGAAGAAGCAACAACGATTCTCTATAGCTTGCTCGCACGAAAAAAGCCGACGCACACCGGGCTCCACGACGTGAGACTGAAGACCGCCGGACAAACCGGGAACATCACACGGGGCGCCGCGAAGAGCGCAGACGCCACTGCGAGAAGGAGAAGAAGCGAGGAAGACAGCGAACGGCCAGCGACGTCTGCGTGCCTGCCTGGCCGACGATCCGCGAGGAAAACCTGGACCCTAGACAGCGTGTTGGTCGACCCCTGGCTTCGCCAGCACGGCGGCGGCTTCGCCCGCGCAGGCGGCCAGATAGGCCACGGGCTGCACGGAGAGCGTCTCCAGCTGCATCCCCAGGCTCGGCAGCGCCCGGACGAAGCCCTCGCGGACGGGGGGCCAGAACCTGGGCGCGAGGGGGAGCCCAGCCCGCCAGAGCCCCTCGGGGACCCACCGACCCGGGCCACCGCCTGCCTGGGTCAGTCAGGCCTTACGGGATCCTGCAAGATCCTGCCGGATCCTGCAGGACCCTGCGCGCTGGCCTGGGTCAAGGCAGCCCAGGCACTGCAGGCTCCTGCAAGATCCGGCGCCCTGGCTGACCCCCGTTTGCATGGACCCCCGTCGACCCCTGAGCCCCGAGCCCCTCACACATGGATGCGACCGGTGCTTGTGCTCCATCCTCGGCCTCTGGCGGCTGCTTCTGACTGAGGCACGGAGCAGCCAGAGAACGAGCTGGGAGGAGAAACCGGTCCGGGGGAGGGTGTCCGGAGCTCTGGAGGCCCACGCGTCGACGACATCTGCGCGGGAGCGGGCTCGGAGGGAAGAAGTGGGGCCGGATTCTCGTCCCGAATCGTCTTCGGGAAGGCCCCGGGGCTCCGGAGCGGCTCCGAGGGCCCGAAAGCGGAGACAAGCACTCCAGGGCCCGTTTTCCCCAGCAGAAAACAAGACGGCATCAACACGTAAGCTGTCGTCGCTCCGCGCGGAGTTCTTGGGTCTGCGCTGGACACCCCCCCCCGTGGCGCGCGGAGCGCGTCAGGGGCGGCGCCGGAGGCGCGGCCAGGGGGGCTCAGCGCAGATCCAAGCAATCCGCGCGGACCGTCGGGAAAATTACTGTGCTTCTGCCGTGCTTGCTGCTTCGGCTATTGGGCCCCCTTCCATCGCGGAAGGGAGCCACTGGCCGCCCACGATGACGAAGATGAGCTGGGCCCCCAGCGCCGCGTCGACGGAAAGCAATCGCTCGCCGTGGGCGGCGAACACGCCGAAGACCTGTCGTGAGGGGTGCTCCGGAGGCCGTAGGGGCCTTCCTGGAAATCCTGGGGGCACCTTGGCCCAGGGGCACTTCTAGCAACACCCGAAGTTTCTCGCAGAAAGAAAAATGCCTGGGCTTCCCAGAACCGTGGCAGTGCCAGCCCACAGCCAGTCGGCGGCGTGCCTGGGGGGGAAAGTAAATAAGGAGTAGACCTTCTCTCAGACGGCGGCTGGGCTTCCCAGAAGCCAGAGAGCTTCTTGGAAGGCGTGAGGATTTCGGAAAAGTCCCGCCACCTCCCAGGCACCCTGAGATCTGGCATTGCGAAAATGCAGCATCGCGAAAAATCAAAGACAGGAGCGCCAAACCCGATCTCTCTGCTGCACTTCTCGACCCGGATCGGCCCGTATGGTTCTGCTCGAGCGGGCGGCGACGAATGACGACGACGCCGAGGAAGACGACGCCGACGACGAAGACGACGACGACGGCGACGACGAAAACGACGCCGACGACAAGGACGACGACGACGCCAACGACGACGACAACGAAGATGGCGACAACGGCGCGCCGAAGACAACGACGACGACGACGCCAACGGCGCCGACGACGACGCCGACGACGACGCCGACGACCACGACCACGACGACGACGACGACGACACAGCCGACGACGACGCCGACGACGAAGACGACGACGACGGCGACGACGAAAACGACGCCGACGACAAGAACGACGACGACGCCAACGACGACGACAACGAAGATGGCGACGACGGCGCGCCGAAGACAACGACGACGACGACGACGCCAACGGCGCCGACGACGACGCCGACGACGACGCCGACGACCACGACCACGACGACGAAGCCGACGACCACGACCACGACCACGACGACCACGACCACGACGACCACGACGACGACGCAGCCGACGACGACGACGCCGACGACGAAGACGACGACGACGGCGACGACGAAAACGACGCCGACGACAAGGACGATGGCGACGCCAACGACGACGACAACGAAGATGGCGACGACGGCGACGCCGAAGACAACGACGACGACGACGACGCCAACGACGCCGACGACGACGCCGACGACAACGCCGATGACCACGATCACGACGACGACGACGCAGCCGACGACAACGCCGCCGACGAAGCCAACGAAGCCGACGACAACAACGACAACGACGACGCCGACGACGACAACGAAAACGACAACGACGACAGCGACGACGAAAACGACGACGTCGCCGCCGACGACGACGATGATGACGACGACGCCGCCGACGCCGACGACAACAATGACGCCGACGCCGACGCCGACGACGACGAAGACGACAACGACGACGAAAACGACGACGCCGACGAAGACGCCGATGAAGCCGACGACGACGAAAACGACGACGGCGACGCCGACCACGACGACGACGACTACAACAGCGACGACGAAGACGACGACGCCGACGATGACGAAAACGACGACGGCGACGCCGACGACGACGACAACGAAGAAGACGACGTCGTCAACGACGCCGACGACGACGCCAACGACGACGCCGACGACCAAGGCGACGATGACGAAGCCGACGACGACGCCGACGACGAAGCCGACGACGACGACAACCACGACAAAAACGAAGATGACGACGCCAGCGACGACGAAAACGACAGCAACGACAGCGACGACGAAAACGACGACAACGACAACGCCGACGGCGACGACGCTGACGACGACGACGACGGCGACGACGAAAACGACAACGACGACGACAACGACGACGCCGACGATGACGCCGATATCACCGACGACGACGGAAACGACGACGACGCCGACGACGCCGAAGACGACGACGACGCCCACGACGACGAAGACGACGATGACGACGCCAACGACGACGACGACAACGAAGACGCCGACGACGGCGACGACGAAGACGACGACGAAGCGGACGACGGCGACGACGCCGACGCCAACGCCGACGACAACGATGACGACGCCGACGACGACGCCGACGGCGACGACGACGCCGACTCCGACGAGGACGACGACGACGACACCAACAACGACGCCAACGTCGTCGACGAAAACGGCGACGACAGCGACGACGAAGACGACGCCGCCACCGTCGACGACGATGCCGACGACGAGGCCGACGAAAACAATGACAACGACGACGGCGACGACGCCGACGCCGACCACGACGGCGAAGACGGCAACGACGACGACAGCGATGACGCCGACGACGACGATGATAACGCCGACGACGACGAAAGCGACGACGCCGACGCCGAAGACGACGCCGAAGACGGCGACGACGCCGACGACGACGACGCCAACGACGCCAACGACGACGACACCGGCGCCGACGACGAAGACCGCGACGACGGCGACGACGAAGACGACGACGACGCCGATAACGCCTACGACGACGACGCCGACGACGACACCGACGACACAAGACGACAACGGCGACGACGACGACGACGACGAAGACGCCGACGAAGACGCCGACGAAGCCGAGGACAACAACGAACGACAACGACCACGACAACGACGACGCGGACGATGACGCCGATAACGCCGACGACGACGGAAACGACGACGACGACGCCAACGACGCCGAAGACAACGACGCCGGTCACGACGACGAAGACGACGACGACGTCGACGACGACGACACCGACGACGACGCCAACGACGACGACGACAACGAAGACGGCGACGACGGCGACAACGACGACGACGAAGACGACACGCACAACACCAGCGACGACGACGACGACAACAACGAATACGGCGACGACGGCGACGAAGACGACGGCGACGCCTACGACGTCGACGACGCCTACGACGCAGCCGACGACGACGCCAACGACGACGACGACCCCGACGACAACGACGACGAAGCCGACAACGCAGCGGACGACGACACCGACGAAGCCGACGACGACGACGACGACGACAATGACGAAAACGACAACGACGACAGCGACGAGGACCAAGACGACACCGCCGCCGACGACGACGACGCCGACGACGACGCCGCCTCCGACGACGACTACGATCGACGAAGACGACGAAGACGACGACGCCGCCGATAGCGCCGACGACGACGACGCCGACGACGCCGACGACGAAGACGACGTCGACGACGGCGACGACGCGGACGCCGACGACGAAGACGACAGCATCGACGACGCCAACGATGACGACAACGCCGACGACGAAGACGACGACGATGCCGACGCCGCCGACGACGCCGACGACGTCGCCGATGACGACGCCGACGACAACGCCCAAGACGACGACTACGCCGACGACGACTCCGACGGCGACGCCGCCGACGACGACGCCGACGAAGCCGACGACGACGACACCAACGACGACAACGACGAAAATGACAACGACGACAGCGACGACGAAGACGAACTCTTCGCCGCCGACCACAACGAAGCCGACGACGACGCCGCAAACGACGACGCCGACAACGACGACGCCAACGAAGACGACGATGAAGACGACGACTACGTCGACGTCGACGACGACGACGCCAAAAACGCCGACGAAGCCGAGGACAACAACGAACGACGGCGACGACATCGACGATGTCGCCGCCGACGACGACGCCAACGACGACGACAACGATGACGGCGACGACGACGACGAAGACGACGCCGAAGACGACGCCGACGACGCCGACGACGACGCCGACGACGAAGACGACGAAGACCACGCCGACGCCGAAGACGACGACGACGCCGACGACGCCGCCGACGACGCCGACGACGCCGACGACGCCGACGACGACGCCAACGACGACGACAACGAAGACGGCGACGCCGGCGACGGCGAAGACGACGACGACGCCGACGACGCCGACGTCGACGCCGACGACGTCGACGACGACGACCAAGACGACAACGACAGCGACAAAGACGCAGCCGACGGCGACGACGATGACGCGACGACGAAAACGACAACGACGACCTAGGACGACGCCGCCGTCGGCGACGACGACGACGCCGACCACGATGACAGCGGCGACGAAGACGACAACGACGCCGACGACGACGCCGACGACGACGACGACGCCAACGACGAAGCCGACGACGACGCCGACGACGGTGACGAAGACGACTTGAGACTACGAAGACGACAACCACGACGGCGACGACGAAGACGACGGCGATGTAGCCGACGACGCCGACAGCGACGACGACGGCGACGGCGGCGGCGGCGACGACATCAACGACGACGAAGACGAAGACGACGCGACGTCGACGACTACGACGACGTCGACGACGACCACGTCGACGACTCCGACGACGACGACGACGGCGCCAACGGCGACGGCAACGACGGCGACGACGACGCCGACGACGAGGACGCCGACGACGACGACGATAATGCCGACGACGCCAACGAGGACGCCAACGACGCTGACGACGACGCCGACAATGCTGAGGACGACGACGACGCCGCCGCCGCCGAGGACGAAGAAGACAACGACGACACCGACGACGACGAAGACGACCACGCCGACGAAGACGACGAGACGACGACGCCGACGAAGACGACAACGACGACGACGACGCGACGACGACGACGACCCCGACCCCGACCCCGACCCGACGACGACCCCGACACCGACACCGACCCGACAACGCCGACGCCGCCGATGACGGCGATGACGCCGAAGACGAAGACGAAGGCGAAGACAACGACGACGACGGCCCCAACGAAGACGAAGACAACGACGACAACCCCGACGACGACGACGACGACGACAACGACGACGAAAACGGTGGCGGCGGCGGCGACGGCGACCCCGAAGACGGCATCGATGATGATGACGACGACGACGACGACGACGACGACCCCGACGACGACGATGACGACGGTGACGTCGAAGACGACGACTGCGACGACGAAGACGACGAGGACGCCGACGACTGCGACGACGACGACGAGACGACGAGACGGCAGCGGCGGCGGCGGTGACGACGACGACCACGACGACGACGTCGACGACCACGAGACCGCCGACGCCGACGACGCCTGCGGCGACAACGAACACGCCACGACCACGACGACATTCGCGGCGGCGGCGGTGGCCGGCGACGGCGGGGCGTCCGCCGAAGACCTGCTTGAGGTGCAGGTGGCCCCACCCGTTGGTCCTCTTCTCGATCCGCAGGGCCTCCTGCAGAGGAGCAGCCATGGCCTCCTCCTCCTCCTCCTCCTCCTCCTCCTCCTCCTCCGCCTCCTCCTCCTCCTCCTCCTCCTCCTCCTCCTCCTCCCCCTCCTCCTCCTCCTCCTCCTCCGAGAGAGAGAGAGAGAGAGGACACCGAATGCAGAACGACTGGGCACCTCTGGCCACGGCGAGCCTCCGCCACCCCCCGCGACCGCAGGAGGTCCAAGAGGCGGCGCCCTTCCTTGCAGCGCCTCGACTGCACAGGAAGGACGAGCAGCTTCCCCAAGGGTGCCCCTGCATCCATAGGCTGTTCGGCCGCGCGCTGCTGAAAATCCACAGCGAGGATGAGCACCCATCGGTCGGAGGAAGTGGGTAGACTAATGACGTAGGAAGGAGTTGAGAGTATTCGGGCTTCCAGGAAGCAAAAATGAAAACCACTCGACGATTGAAGTAGGAAGGCTCATAAAGTAGATTGGAATCTGAGCATCCCAGAATACGATTGTTAGCTTTCCCTAGGGTGCCCTTGCATCTTCGGGTTGTTCGCCAGTGCGCTGATCAAAAGGCTTCAGCTTCAGCGCCTCAGGGTCTGACTGTTGGCAGGAATGACCCCAAACTTCCGACGTTGTGCCTTTCTGCCTCTGGGCGTCTTTCCTCGATGTCGGGCTCCGGGGCCCGCTATCGGGCCCCGGAGCTTTCAGAAATGGACCTGGAGCGAAAACTGCCCCCGGGGGAAGGGGTTGGGACCTCTGGGGCCGCGCCCTGAGACAATCAGATCGGCGGCTGCCAGGGACTGCGTTGGTGCGCGGCTTCGGGGGGGCCCACCTGGCCAGTGCCGGGGGGGGGGGGGGCGGAGGAGGAGGATGGGGCACAGCCCCGAAAAAGCCACGCTCTGAACGCCACTCCGGCGAAGGGTCGCGCCTATACCGGGGGGGGGGGGGGGCGCGGAAGGTGGGGCAGGGGCCAAAGGTGCGGCTCGAGGGGAGACCGCTCCACGTGGCCCCTGGGAAGAGGAGCAGCGTGAGCCTCCAGCTTTTTTTTGTTTTTCCCGTTTCAACCCCTGAAAGTTTCAACACCACTGGAGAGGGGATCCAGAGGTGAGGGTTTTGGTACAGCTGAGGGGGGAAACCCCTCAGCAAACGCCGTTCTCCGGCCCCGCCTCGGGGCAGCCCACCCTCTGCGGACCCCCGATCTCCCTGCGGGGCCCACGGCGGTGCTCCGACGGACCGCGCGGCGACGCCGACGCCTTGCAGGGCCTCACCGCGCAGTCCGCCGCCGCACCGCTTTGGCACCCTGGAGGCGCCCTGGAGACGTCGAGGCGTCCGAGGGAGGCGTCGAGGCGTCCGAGGGGGGCGTCGAGGCGCCCGAGGGAGGCGTCGAGGCGCCCTGGAGGCGCCCTGGAGGCGTCGAGGCGCCCTGGAGGCGTCGTGGCGTCCGCCTGGAGGCCCCAGGCGCCCGAGGCGTCCTCGAAGAGTCCCACAACCGTGACGCCCCCCCGGGGTTTCTAGAGTGAGAAGGCGCTGCCCAAACAGAAACTTTCGGAGCTCCGCGCGGAGCTCCGAGACTTCACGTTCCCCCTGTTTTCCTTCGCGGGAAGCCCCACTGACCCACCACACGGTGTGGTCACTGCACCGTGTGGGGGGCCCCCCTCCCTGACGCGCGGAGCGCCCCAGGGGCGGCGCCGGAGGCGCCGCCAGCCCAAACCGCCGACGTCGTGCGTTTTTTGTGTCGTGACGTGGCTCCCCAGAAGCCTGGACCCAGTGCCCATTACCCGCTTTACATCC
>CAUYUJ010015702.1:0-20000 GCA_963575745.1 Prorocentrum cordatum | reverse complement strand
GCCGCGAAGGCATATACAGGCTCCCCATCCCCGTTATTTAAACAACGGGTTGTTTCGCTTCTCTGGTCACGACAACTCGCCTGGACACGTTCTGGATGGGGTGGCGGCAAAAATGCGAAGCGTATACGATGAACGTGGCTTTGCAAGTGAATGCCCGACGCGGCAGCAAGACATGAGGGTCACACACCAAGCACGGCGCTCGCGCCGAGTAGATTTCACAACGTGGCCCTCGACGGCCACAGGATTCACAGCGCCAATACAGCGCTGAGCGATCTAATTGTTGCAGCTGCTGTTCGAGTCTGAACGTCATCACCCTATATGTGCCCTCTGATCCTCGCCGCCGCAGCCCCCAACCTCCGCCCCACCCCGACCTGACATCATCCTCCTCCTCTCAGCCCCCTCCCACTCTTCATCGTCGGCTGTGTCGCCCCTCTCAGGGCGCGGGTAGCCTCACGCGGGCTGCGGGCCTATGAGGCGAACGTCATCTCCATTGCCTGGTCGTAGGCCTTCTTGATGCCCGTCGGCAAGTGCTTAGGGAGCACCTTGTGATCCCGCATCACGTTCTTGGCAGGCGTCATCCTCTGCCGCAGCCTCACGCCATCCTTTGCATCCGAGCTGACACACGCCTCAATTACCATCGCTGCAGCCACGGCCGAAGCGATTGTAGTCGTCAACGTGCTGAACTCCTGTGTGATGTCCTGCTGCGGCGCAATCTTGAACACATCGCAGAGGTCCGTGTACGTGGTCAGGTCCTGTCGAACATCAACCACACCCCCGCGTCAGATGGGAAGGGTGACATGTGGCCTCACTGGGCCATCGTGGGGGGACGGGGCTGTGGTGCGGGGCAATTGCGTAGCTGTTTGCAACGGTTGTGGTCAGGAGGCCTGGCCACAACCGTTGCAAACAGCTGCGTTGGCTCCCCTTGACGTCTAGCGCCCATGTCATGCTCGTCGTGGAGCGTGCAACTTCTGATTTGCATATGCGACCGTTCAATCGCTGGTAGTTGTTCCTAGCGGCCGTTATCGTGTGCGTTGCTCGCAGCTGGTGCACGCGATGAAATGGTAATGATTGCGGTTGTCACGACAGGATGGGTATAGTATGCACGTGATAGGGGGGTGCTGTCGTGCGGGAGAAGGGCCCGTTAACGATGATAGGGGGGAGTGAGGTGCGGGGAGTGGGGGGGTACGTCGAGGGGGATGCGATTGGACAAATGATGTGACTGGCTTAGGCGATGGCAGAGAGAACGAGGGGGTGGACGGGCGAGGGGGGAGATTGCCAGCGGGGCGAATGCGGTTCCGATAGTTCTGGTCGGCCCAGGAGTGTCCGAACACGGCCCCAGCGCCCTTGTCATCGACCTAGTCCCCACCACCGTTCCACATCCCCCTGATCCCCCCCATTCCTCGCACAACCCCTCCCCGCAGCGAACGTTGCGGAGGGGGGAGGGTGCGCGGAGTACATCTCACCCGCCTTCTGGGCGTAGGTGGTCTAGGGAGTTAGGTCGCACCCCGTCCTAGAAGAGCCAGTCTCCCTTCCCTCTCCCCTGGGCGTCTTTCGACGACCCTGCTATACTCTGTCTAAGCCTCCCCGCAAAGGCACTGCAAAAGACCCTGCAAGATCCTGCAATGCCCTGCAACACGACACTGCAACACCCTGCAATACCCTTGCAGCGCCCGCCCTGCAACGACCCTGTACGCGCCCTGCAACGACCCTGCAACGATCTTGCAACAACCCTGCAAACACCATACAAAGTCTTGCAAGACGATGCAGATCCTTGGCACACCTTGCACAATAATACGCTGTCCGCCCTCCGCCTCGCGGTGCTTTCGTGGAGCCTTCTGGTGGCATCTTGGGGCCCGTTGGAGCCCCTCTTGGAGCCATATTGGGCGATAGTTCTCGTGGGGCCCTCCTGGGGGTGGGGAGAGGGCCTCCCCAGAAGCCCACAATGGAACCTACGAGCGGTACAACCAATCAATATTGTATTGGTTGGTATTCTGTCTGTGGTGCCCCCTCTGTGATCCTTTCTGGGCCCCTCTTGGAGCTCTCTTGGGCTCCTGATGGGGCCCCCTGGGTACATATTGAACCCCTCTCGGGGTCTTCGCGTGGCCATCCTGGGTCAGCCCCGATGTCTCCGCAGAAGCCCCTAATGTAACCCACGAACGACACAGCCACAACAATGTGTTGTGTTTAGCCCTCCGCCTCTTGGGCCAACTCTGGGACCCCTGGCGTACCCCTCTTGGGGCCCTCTAGGGCCCCTGTTGGAGCCCACATGGGGCCATCTTGAGCCCCTCTCGGGGCCCTCTTGGGTCCTCCTTGTTGCGCTGCATGCTGCTACACTGCATGCTGCTACACTTCCCTGGCCAAGACATCTCGCCCAAGCATCGTATCTGGATGGACTAGTGGGGGTACGCGAAGCGTCCAGAATAAGCGATGTATGCGGGCGGTGGTGAGGGAAGTGGGCAGGTTAACGGATTCCATCCTGCGAGAGCTGGTCCAACCAGCCCAGCGCCTCGTCGTGGTCCCAGTCCTTGAAGCCCGTCTCCCAGACCTTGCAGATCTCCTTCCAGTTGGCCTTGGCCACGTCCTGCTCGAAGCTGCCGTAGCCGTTGCTCTCCTTGAGCTTCTTCCAGGCGCCCTCCGTACTCGCCTTCGCGGCGGTGGCCCCCCTCGTCACCAACGCGGCCGCAACCTCCTTGAGGTAGCCCGTCGCCTCCTCCATCCGCTCCTTGCCCCGCTTGAAGGTCGCGTCGAAGCCCTTGACCTTCTTGGCCAGGATCGTCTTGCACTCCTGCACGTTCCGATCCAGCTCGGTCAGCGATTGCTCGCACTCGGGGGCAAGCACCGCCTCGTAGGGAGAGTCGCCCAGCCGTTCAACCGCCATCCTCGCAATGCTCAGTGCGCCCACGCGCGAGAGCAGATCCGCCACGTGGGAGCATGACGCAGCGTGCCCAGTCGGAACATGTTGGCACATTGATTTCAGCAAGGGGATGTGGTTGAACACATCTTTGCCGTCGAAGTCCACGAGGTGCTGCTGCCCCACCACCCTCTCGAAGAGACCGTGCACAAGGGAACGTGACGCGTCGTCATTCCCAGGCAGTGCCAGCGTGCCGAAGTAGTCCTTCATTGCATTTGAGTGGTGAGAGTCGTCAATCTTGAACTCGTCCAGCTTGTTCTTGAGGTCGGTGGCCTTCTCCATCTGTGCGATGAGGCGCTGGCTGTCCAGCAACATCTTCTGCGCGCGAAGCAGCTTCTCGTCGTGAGAGCACGAGGCAATCGCCGCCTTCGCCAACTCAACGTACGGCACGAGGAGGCGCTGGGACCCATCTTTCACCGCGGGCTCCGTGCCGTCGTCAGTGGAAAGGGAAGCCACCGTGGCGGCGTGCGCGCTGATAGCAATGGCGATGTTCGCATCGAGCTCGATGACGTGAGACTCGCCAACGGTGGCATTGTACTCGGGGATCGCCTCGACGATGGACTTCAGCTTCTGGCAGTGTTCAGCGCTGGGGCGTTCGTCCTTCATCTCCACGGCCAGCTGCATGTGCTCCTGTAGTGCGGGGGCGCTGGTCTTCAAAGCCTTTGCCGACTTAGCGAAAGCGGTGACCATGCGGTTCCAATGGGCTGACCTCTCAACTGCTTGCCCGACGACTTGGAACACAGATGATGCTGCACCTGTCCTGGATGTCTTCAGCCCATCATCTTGCAGCCGTTTGACGTCGTCGAAGACGCTAGCGGGCGTGTCGACCTGGAGGCTCTTCATGTAGCTCGCGGATAGCACTGCCAGCACCTTCTTAGTATCCTGCATGAGGTACGCGCACTCCGTGGTCATGACCGTATCCTCCGACACCACCCAGTGCGCCTTCACGCTGCCACACAGCGCAATGATGTGGCTCTCCATCGATTCACCTCCCTCCAACCACTGCAGTAAGCATCCGATGAAGCCCGGTGTCAAGTACAGATCTTTCGTCTCGGCCATGGGCAGCCTGGACGATAGCAGCGTCGGCGCCGCCGCGTCGTAACTGGGCAGGGCGCCGTTGACAAATGGAGCGAACGTCACCACGAGGCGGCCGATTGCAGTATCCACGTTCTTGCCTTGATCGGCCATGTCGGCGTAGTGCTTCACGAACGCTTTGGGAATCGAGATCCTGGTATCAGCTAGCCAAGTGACGTCCGCCTGCTTGAGACGCTCGATCTTCGCCACTGCCTGGTCCCAGCTCAGCAGCTGCAGCTTGCCATCTGGGAAATGCTTGGCCTCCTGAACAAGACCCAGGTGGACCTCCAGTTGGTCGCGCTCGACCCTGCCAACCTTGCTCCGTAGGATCTCGGACTGGGAGACCGCGTGCGCAAACTTGAACGATGTAGATGCCGCAATGCAGTCCAACGGCAGCCTCGCGATCCAATAAGCAGAAGTGCCCGATTGGTGTTGCTCGGCAGCCGACGATTGACAAACGTCTTTGTCGGCGAAAGGGTGCTCGGCGAAAAGAACAGCCAACTTGCCGAACGCCGCCTCCATCTGGTCTGTAGTATCCTGGGCTTCGAGGTCAGCTGTCATGTCCTTGCCCTTGCTGCATGGCGTCCTGCTCTTCGAGCGGGCTCCTTCCTTCGATGGCGTAGCATGCGCGGAAGTGCGGCAAAGCTTCGGCCCAGTCGACTCCAGCTCGCGATCAGGATCGGGCTGCCTGTTGCCCCTCTCGCCAGCGCACGTCTCTCCCGAGGAAGACTCGCCACCATCCTCGGATGCAGCGGCATCCTCATCATCATCATCGTCTTCATGATCCGCATCTGCGTCGTCAGCCTCCATTTTGACAAGGCCTGCCACAGGGTATGAGGCCGCATCCAGCTTGGCTCGGAACTCAGCTACCTCTCGCGGAACCGTCTTCTTCATCTTGTCAAGTTGGAGCTTGGCCATGTACACGTTCTGTTGCGATTCCAACGCCATTTCGCCATGGCCTTCGAACAATTTCACTCCGCTCATCCTGACGGTCTTCGCGCGGCCACCCACGACGGACAGCACCTTGAGCTTTCGGGCGTTTGCTGCTGGGATTGGAAAGAACTGCCGCATCTTCCCACGGGCATCCGGAAGCTTGACGGGCCTGATCTTCATCGTCTTCGGGTTCTTCCCATACTTCTTGGTGCAAGACGCCGTCGTGTGGAGCTCGTACGTCTCCTGGAGGACCGCCTGCAGCGATGCTTCCTCTGTGACCTGCATGTCATGATTGACGGACTGATCGGTCTTCGTCTCGCCCCTCGCTTGGAAGACCGCGTCCAGGCCGTCGGAGAACTGCTCGTCCTCATCCTTCTTCGCCACGGCCTCGTAGAACTTCATGCCAGGGAAGTTGGAGCTCACCAGCTCGACGCACGCCTCGCAGCCGTGCAAGGGCCCGCCCTTTGGAGGCTGCTCGATGTCGTCCTCGCCGACGAACGTGGCGCCCTCCTAGCGAGGGCAAACCAAAGCAAGAACGGCATGGGACGTGTGAGCTTGCGTGCACCAGATACCTCACCCCCCTGCTAAGAGGCACGCGGAATCAATTATTGACGCTTCGCGCATCCCCACCAGCCCCACCCAAGAGAGGCTCAAGAGGGCCCCAAGAGGGACTCAAGAGGGACCGAAGAAGCCCCAACAGGGCCCCTAAGAGGGCACCAAGAGGGTCTCACGAGGGCCCCGAGAGGGCCTCAATCTTGCCCAATGGAGATTCCGAGAGGAGCCCTAACCTACGAGGGCTCTAAGAGGCCCTAGGAGGGCTACAAGATGGCACCAAGACGCTCCTATGATTATGTAGCCTTCTTGGGGCCCTCTTGGCACCGTCTTGCCCCCCATGGAACCCATTTTATGTTAGGAGGGGTGGCACCCCGCGCCTTAAAAGGGTTCACAGAGGGCCGACAGAGAGCCTTCGCAGGCCCAAAGATCGCCCCAGGTGGGTCACAAGAAGGCCTCACGAAAACGGCAGTCCGCGCTGTCAACGCCGACGTTTTGACAGTGCGAGCCCCTTTGTCGCCAGGAGTCCCAAGATGGTCCCACGAGGGCTGGACGAAGGCAATATAAAGCCCTAGAGGGCCCCAAGAGGGGCCCACAATAGCCCCACGAGGTTTCCCAGCTGGCCTCAGGAGGGCGGGGGCCCGCGCTGTCAACACCGACGTTTTGACAGCGCGAGCGCCCCTGTCGCCAGGAGCTTCAGGAGGCCCCCAGGGGGCCCCAAGCGTGCTCCAAGAGGACCCAATCGGGCCCGAGAAGACTCAAAGAGTGCCCCGAGAGGCTTAAGAGAACCCAACGGGGGCTCCAAGAGGGCCCGAGAGGGCGGAGGTTGTCGCTGTCAAAGTCGACTCGTTGATATCGCGAACGTTGTGTCGCCAGGAGCCCCAAGAGGGCACCAAGAGGGCCCTACAAGGGTTCCCATCATGCCAAATAAGCCATCCTGGGCCACTCGTAAGGCCTTCTTGGAGCATGATTTGGATCCCTCTCGGGGCCCCCTATAGGGCCCTCTCGAAGTCTTGATCGTACCCCGATAGACACCCTGGGAACGTTCAGAGAGCTGGTGGTGTCGCAACGTCATTGCGCAGGGCCGTGTGCAAGGACGGCCCAAGATACGCAAGCATCGTATTCGGGTGCTCCAGGATGGGCCCACGACGGTTCCAAGGGGGCACCAAGAGACGGTCACATGACCGCCTCAAGAGATCCAACATATGCCCCCACGAGGGGTTCAAGATGGCCAGTGTGGTCTCCAAGGCGGGGGGGGGTGGGCAAACAGACCCCACACGGGCAACAATATAACCCCACATTTGCCACGTCAGCAATACACACGGACATGTGTAGTGTACGCATTGTGTTTCTGAACCCTCTTGGGGCAGTCGTGTGGCCCACTTGGGGCCCCATTGGGCCCATATTGGAACCTTATTGTGGTCCTCATGGGGCTTGCGAACGCACCCTGGTGTACCATCTTGGAACCCTCGTAGCCACCGAGAGTGCCCTTATGAGACTCTAAGATGGACCCCAGAAAGCTCCAAGAGGCCCCAAGAGAGGCCCAATAACAAGGCATGCGCATGCAATACGCGTGAGGCCCTCTTGGAACCATAGTGGGGCATCCTGGAGCGATCTTCTGGCACCTCTCGAAACCAGCATGGGGCAATCGTAAACTCCTCTTCGGGCCCTCTTGGGGCCCTCTGAGTTACGCTGCTTGCTGATACGCTGCAGATCGCTACACGTTCCTGCTCCATGCAACTCGCCTGGGCATATTCTCTGGATGGGTTGGCTGGGGTACGCGACGCGTATGGGATTCCATGGCACTCAGTCAGGCCATTTGCCCCCCCCCCCCCCCCGCGTATGCGCTCGCCCTGCGCATGCCCGAGCGATGGCGTGCACCGTGGCTGTCCCGTTAGTTGCCCCGTGGTTGGTCATTGTGTGTCGCGGGTTGCCCCAGACGTTGCCCATCGGTGTTGTCCCGCCACGGCCTCAGGGGTAACCGGTGGCCCCTCGAAGGGTAAGCCGTGCCAGTGCACACCAAATCCCGCCTAGGTCCGAAGGGGGGGGGGTAGGGTGATGTTACAGGGCGCATGCTGTAAATTGCGAAGACAGGATGCGGATGACGAGGAGGCGGAGGAGGATGAGGAGGAGGAGGAGGAGTAGGCGAAGGAGAAGGAAAATGAGGAGGAGGGGGCGGAGTTGGAGGTGGAGGTGGAGGGGGAGGCGGAGGAGGGTTGGAGGTGACGTAGTTTTCGGCTTGTCCGCATGGGGTTTGGGAGGGAACGTGCCGCCCTGGTGGTCTTTCGGGCCACGCTCGACGCGCTCGTGGAGCCAGTTTGGGCGGGGGGGGAGTCATGCATACGACAGCTTGCACGAGGACCACCACCCCATCCGCCATCCACAACTCAGGAGGCCCTTTGCTGCATTGCATGTTTGAGATCCTGCAGCCGCTGGAGCACCCTATGCCGCCCGTGGCTCGCCCTGCTGCGCTTGCTGGCTCTGGCGCCGCACCTCCTAGGGTGGCGCCAACTGCGCGCCTGCGCGCCCGCGCCGACCGCGGTCATGCCCACCCTGGGCCCACGATCGGCGGGCGCGCGCAGGCGGAGTTGGACCCCCACGGCGATCCTCGGCGACGGCCCGCGCGTCAACGTAGTTGCGGTACGCGTCGCACGCAGCGCGACAAGCCTCCGTCGACGCTGCGAGAGCTTTGTCGGCACGGCGAGTGGCCGCGAGCCACAACACCTGCAAGTCGGCGGTCTTGCGCCATGCGTTCCTCTCCTCCTCTGAGGCTCCATCCGACTGGCCCCACTGCGGCTGGCCCGAAATGGGCCCGTCTGGTTCGAGGCCGCCCCGCTCGGCCAGCGCCGCGCTGGGGGCGGCGTCGGCGTCGCTGCCAGGCGCAGCATTGGGCTGCGCGGTCGAAATCAGCGCTCGGTTGCGCGGCCTCTTCTTCGCCGCCACCGCCGCCGCCTCGCCCGACGCGTGAGGCGACTCCCCGTCGGGCTCGAGGCGCGGCTGCTGGGCCTGCGCCTCCTGATCTTGGGCGCCGCGCGCCCGTTTCAAAAGGTGGTCGGGCGGCGGTCGCTGCGGCGGATGCGGCTGCATCACCAACGGCCCAGCGCCCAGCCCCGAGGACCGTGGAGGCCCGCCGCCGACGCGCACTTGATCCAATATGGCCACGGTGCCCTGATGCGGAGGGTGAATGATGGGAGAAGGGGGATTGGCCAATCCTTCGATACTTCGTATTGCTATTGGTAATGCCACTGCTACTGATGCTGCTACTGCTACTACTAGACCTACCACCAACACCACCCACGCCGCTTGCCATTCACCTCCTGTTGCATACAAGCCGCTAACACCACACACGACCGATTACGCCCTAACTGCTAGCTGCCAGACACCGCGCACTGGATGTGCCCCACTACATGCGATCAATTGCATAGTTGCATACCCCCTACAGCCTGGCACGTGATCCGTAAGATCTGCTACAGAGTACAGGCTACCTACTACCCACGACCTGCCACGACCCACACACGACATGCGACCTTCACACACACCCACACATCGGACCAGGTGCCCTGAACGGCCGAAGAGTGAAGCCTAAACACATTAGGCTACCCGACTCAAGTCAAAGTAGACCCACAGGCAGTAGACGCGGGAATAAGAGTAAGAGATCGAACAGAGCAACCTAAACACTTATGAGCTCCTGTCCCCAGCTCGTGCGGGGTGTTATCAGCCGCTCTACCATGTACTACATACACCATAAGGTATAGCACACGTTACATACGCATTGCTATATGGTACATGCTACTTGATGCATGCGACCCACAGCGTCACACCAGCTACATCCTACCTACTGCATGCAGTCTAGGCCAACGCCCGTCGAATTTCTACCTGCCACTGACCCCCTTATTGCCTATGGCATTACACACACTATCTACAACTAGCTCCCTATACCATACTACATATTAAAGTATAGCCTCGGTTCGCGAACAGTCGCCAGCTAAGACGTACTACATGTTGCACGCGACCTTCTACATATTATATTTTTGAATATGGAACTGATCCAAACGACAACCTGGTCACATGCTAGCTCTGGAAGCACACCATTATGCATGACAATACCGACAACCCACGGCCGACTATACGATATTGGCTACTTGTTGCTCACAGCCCACTAACCATCGGTTACTACTTTTTACACCACACATGTATATATACATGCATACATATGGTATATGCCACCCGCTTCCTGGCACCACCACATACAGACTATATTGTACCTAATCGGCGGTGCACACTACATGAGATGAGTATGAATGCATATCATACACGTATATGCGTTATGTCTTACTCGTCAGCTACTACATAATACACATTACCCCGAAATGCTACATACGTGTACTACCAAGTACAATATATATATATATATATATATATTACTCACGACATGCCACCGACTACCCATTGCATTTTCACCTGACATGCTATGCATTACACCCTGCCTATGCTATAATACCTGCTGCACGGTCCCTGCTGCTTGCGACAGACTGTCCATTACGCATTGGGTAATGTCAACTAATGTGTGCGACCTTTTACGTCCTCATCCGACTACCTCGCACGTGACACCAGCCGCCCGAAATACCACCATCACAGCAGTCACCGAGCCAACCCACCCGCTCCAGGCCACAACGCCAGACAACTTGCGACTCGGGGCGTCGGAGGCACATGCGGGGCCTTAGGGCCTTGGGGGTTAATACCACATCGGGCCGCACCGCGTCGCATGCAAGGGCACGCAAACCAAGTATTGCAAACGAGAACCAAACAGCTAAACCCCCCTACATGTGCGCAATGATTGTGGCACAGCATGCACCCTGAACCTGGAGGGGCCCCCCGAGTGCCCCCGAGGTCCTTGCTCGTCTGGCAGCAGAGGCTGCACTTGATGGACGCCTTCTTGAGCGCCTTCTGGATGGCGCCCCTGCCCGTGCCAGTACCACCAACGATTGCCTCGCTGCTGGCCTTTCTTGGACGTTTCATTGGCTGTGGCTCCCCTTCGTCAGCCCCTCTGGAACTCATGGCGCGCGGCCCCACGCCGCTGCGAAAGTGCACTCGGGGCGCACGCGGTTGGAAACGTAGATGCCAGGAACAGCTGGGTGCCAGAGCCGACAACCACCGTGGCGGCAACGCATTGTTGGGTGGCGGGGGGAGGGGGCGATTGACACCCAGTGGCGGCAATGGGGGTGGAAATGCGGGAATGTTGCGGTCTGGGCCGCGGGTCTGCAAAGCGCGCAATTGCCCTCAACAGAATACGCACGGATGCAAGGCGCCATTTCCTCCAAACGCCCCGCCGCCACAGATGGCGTGGGCCGCGCCAACTTTTGGTCGCAACGTTGAGAGCGCCCTCCCCCCCGCCTATCGCGGTTGCAAGCGACCGCATGATCCCACCAGCCTTCTGGACATAGGTGGTAGAGGTGCTGTTGCTGTCCCCCTTTCAAGAAGGGCTCATCTCATTACCCTCTCGTTCTCTCTCTCTCTCTCTCTCTCTCTCTCTCTCTCTCTCTCTCCCTCTATCTCTCTATCCCGTACGCCCTGCACAGACCATGATATGCCCATGCAACGCTTTTGCGACGACATTGAACATGCTCTGCCATACCCTGCAACACCCTGCAATACCCATGCACAGCCCTCCATGCAAAGACATTGTAAGCGCCACGCATTGACCCTGCACGCACACTGCAATACTATGCAACTCTTTGGCACGCTTCTCAATTTAGTAAGTTGTTCGTCCTCCGCCTCGTGGCGCCTTCTGGAGCTCGCTGGGGGTCACATGGGGTCCTCTGTGGCCCCTCGTGGGGCCATCTTGGGCCCCCCCCTGGCAGCTCTCGTGGTGCCCTCCTTTGGGGGGGGGGGGGGGGGTGGGCGGGCTCCCCAGACGCCCCCAATGGAAGCTACGACGGGCACAACCAACGAATAGGTTAGTGCGTGGCCCCCCTTCTCTGTGCTCCCCTCTGTGGCCCCTCATGGGCCCATCTTGGAGCTCTCGTGGGCCCCTCTCGGTGCCCCCTGGGGCCGTATTGGACCCCCATTGGTGTTTTATTGAGGCCCTCCTGGGTGGGCCCAAGGGGGCTCCCCAGAAGCCCCCAAGGGAACCTGCGCATGACACCCGACAATTATTTTATGTGTCGGCCGTCCGCCTCTGCCACCCCCACCCCACCCCTCTGTGACCCCTCGTGGACCCCTCTCGGGGTTCTCTAGGGCCCCTTGTTGGAGCATCCTGGTGCCATCTTGTGCCCCATCTCGGTGCCTTCTGGTGCCGTCTTTGCTGCGCTGCGTGATGATACATTGCACGCTGATTTACTTCCCTGACTGCTGAATCTCACCTAGACATCTTCTCTGGATCAGCAGTTGGCGGGGATGCGCGAAGCGCCCAGCATTAGTATTCAAATAAGCCACATGCGATCTGTGCCATTCAGTGTTAGGCCCCGCTGAGACCATCATTGCATGCACATCAATTGCTGCACGGGGGTTGGCAATGCGCGTTTCGGGCCTTGGGACGGGGTGGGGGGCTGGCACGGGCTGGGGTACTTGGCGCACGCCGCCAGGGCACCCCGTCTCAGAATGTTGCAATCACACGTAAATCCTGGATTCGAGTAGCACCGACGGCAGCGTGCAATCTGACCGCGAAGGGGGGGCGCAACCTGTCCAAGTGCATGTGCGCAGCACGTCACAGTGTCGAAGCGCCATCGCGCCACAGTCCAGCTCTCACAGCGGCAAGGGCAGCGGGGTGACACGAAAGGCTCACTGAGAGGCTTTTCGGCACCGCACTGGGTACAGAAACTCTTCGGATGAGCTTTTTGGAATCGAGCCGATTCGGGCCGAGGGTTTAAAAGCCTTTTAAAAGCCTTTTAAAAGCCCCCAGGGCTTTTAAAAGCCTTTTAAAAGCCTTTTAAAAGCCTCCAACAACCCTCCGAAAACCCTCCAGACCATTTTAAAAGCCTTTCAAAAGCCTTTTAAAAGCCTCTCTACCTTTTCCTGCGCGGTGGCACGCGTCATCGATTTCGACTAAACCCTCAAGGGGCTTTTCCGTACCCAAGCGGTGCCAAGCAAGCCAGCACAAACCCTCGCAGTGCGACGCGTGGATCGTTGAAGCAGTCCAGCGACGCCCAAGAGACGCCTACGGCGTCCTACGGCCACGGAGGGGGCGATTCAGGGCGGAGGGCGGTTGGGGGGGGATGTAGGGTTTGATGGGCGACGCAGGCCGCCCCGTCGAGGTCGTCGTCGTCATCGCCGTCGTCGTCGTCGTCGTCGTCGTCGTTGCCGTCGTCGTCGCGCGGCCCAGGGGCACAGTGCCTCGCCACCCCTTACTGCCATGCACCTCCGTCTAAGCCGCCCCCTCCCCACCCTTACACCCCTCGCGAGCGCTAGCCCTGCCCCCGCCCTGAATCTGCAACCTCCGCAGCCCTGGCCGAGGGCCCTGCGTCGCGCGCGCACAAGTGGCGCGTAAAACTCAAGACGGATCGTCTATCGGCTCGCTGTCCGAGGCATCACCGCCTTGCTCCTGAGCGATGATGAGGGTGGCAGCGTGCCCTCCGAACTCTCTGAGCCTCTCCCGCGCCCGCTCGCGCTGCTCAAAATCTGGCTTCCATGCAGCGTGGCTCGGCTGAGTGCTGCAATCGTTGCAGGCAGACCCATGCAAAATCCAAGCGCTCAGAAACCCGACGCCCCTGCCCGCCGAGGGACGGCGGATCGCGAGCCAACCTTTGGGTTTCTTGCTGCTTAAAGTGCGCCTGCACCGCCTGCCGTGCGCAGCGTTGGCGCACGTGGCCTCGAACACACCGTACGGATATGCAACGAGCTTCCCGCCGCATGGAAATCTCACTGTCGCCACGGCGCCGCCACCCTCCACCGCGCGACTGGATCGCGAGGGGGCGGCGCCATTGGCGGCGGCCGCGCCTGCCTCCGCTGGCGCTGGAGGAGCTGGGAGCGGCGGGACAGGAGGCGGCGGTGGCGGGGGCATCGCGGGGCCAGGGTCGCCCGAACTCGAACTGGCGTCGCCCCCAACACCAGGCCCTCCAGCGGCTCCACCGCCAGAGCTTCCAGGGGCGGGCCCGCATATGCTGTTGGGCCCCCCCTCAGGCTCACTCTCGTCATCGGCCAGAGGATCGAACTCAAATACTTGGCAGCCAGAGCCGCCGCCGTCCGAGCTAGAGTGTGAGGGGTCGCCTTCGCCACCGTCCTCATCGACCTCGGGGCGCCCTGAACGGGCTCAGCCAGCATAGGCTCAGAGCTCCCCCGCTCCCCCTCCACCCTACCCCCCACTGCGAATCGGCGGGGGGGATGCGAGGAGGGGTGCTGGGCAGGGTGGCCCGCGGGGCAGGCGGACCAGCGGGCCTGCGAAAGGCGTTTAGGGGGCCCTCTTTGAATCCTCATAGGGCCTGAGAGGGCACATGGCCCTCAGGGGGGCCCATGAAGGACGCGCGAAGGCTGCGCGATGGCCCGAAAACGGCTCCGTGATCATGAGGGGGGGTCTTCGGGCCTTCTTGTAGCCTTCCTGGGGCCTCTTGGAGCCATCTTCGGGCTCCCCTCGGAGTCACCACGAAGCACTCGTGAGCCCCGCTTGGGACCCTCTTGGGGTCATCTTTGTTATGCTGCGTGCTGCTAACTTGCATGTTGCTACACACCCCTGTTCGGCGAAACTCGTCTGGGCATCTTCTCTGAATGGGCTGGTGGAGGATGCGCGAGGCGCCACGGAGTTCGATTCCGCCTCGAATGATGGTTGGTGACCCGAACGCATTGGAGGAGGACGGGCGGCCGTGCCCGTGCGATCCTTGGGATGGCGCCCCACGGAATGCGCCCCGCGGGCCCAACGCAGACGCGGTTATCCAGGCGCGCCGCGCCATCGAACGGAGCACGTCTGAACGAACATGCAGGCGAGGGAACCCCAAACAGTCCCAAACACATGCACCCCCAGCCCATCCCCGAGAGCGCAAGCACTGTTGAGGAACACCTTGGCCCGATGCAGAGTTGCGTTGGTGGTATCCAGGTGGCCTCGTCGGCGGCTTCGTCCTCGTCGCCCGAGGCTGCACAGCCGCCGCCTGCCCCCAGAACCTCCGCCTCGCCCTCACCGGGGGAGTCGCCACCGTCGCCGCCCCCTCCGCCCTCGCCGTCCTCGATCGGGACGGGCTCAGGGGCAGGCAGCCCTCGCCCGCCCCCGCGACCCTTGCCCGCGCCCTCTCCTCCTCGGCCGCGGCCGCGGCCGCCGCCGCCACCTCCTCGCCCTCCTCCGCCGCGGCCGCTCCCTCGGCCACGTCCCCGAGGCGGCCGCGGCAAGGGGGAATACAGCGTTCCTGGAGGGAGGACCTTCGCGAGCACCAAGCAGGGCTGCATGCTGGGGATGGGGCGATTGTGCATCTGCACCACCAAGAACTCGATGGCGACGATGTGGTCCATGTCAATGGTCCGAGCCATGTCGTAGAGGTCGCCGTGCAACCCGCAAGCCTGCACGGGCTTGAGGGGTAGCGCATCCGTGTCCTCCTCCGCTCTCTCGTCATCATCATCATCCTTACGCTACCATCACCATGCTCACAATCATCCACACCATCGTCCTCATCAACATGGTCACCATCATCCTCCGCATCCTTATCTCATCATCGTCATCGGCATCGGCATAGTCATCATCAGCACCGTCATCAGTATCACCAGCAGCATCGTCATCATCACCGTCATCGTCAGCATCAGCATCCTCTTCCTCATCGCCATCAGCATCCTCGTCAGCATCCTCATCCGCATTCTCACCATCATCCGCATCATCATCAGCAGCATCAGCATCCTCGGCATCTTCGTCATCATCAGCACAGGCATCGTCGTCGGCGGCGGCATCGTCATCACCATCATCGTCCTCCGCATCGTCCTTCCCATCCTCCTATTCCGTATGCGTCTCGTCCCCCATCTCGCCTTCATGTTCTCCTCATCCGCCTCCGCCTCGTCCTCCCCCTGATCCCCACCCCCCATCCTCCGCCTCATCCTCCTCAGGTCGACGCAAGCATTGACACCAAGCTTCCTCCTCATCAGCATCAGCATCATCATCATCATCAGCACTAGCATCGCCCTCCTCAGTCTGATGGGGAGCGCGATAGAGCGGGGAGGACAGGGCAGAGGCTGCGAGAGGGCGGAATCTGAGGATGGCGTCGGCTGACATGGGAGGGAAGGCGACGGGGAGGAGAACGTAGGAGCGTGGATATGGGCATAGATGAGGAGAGGGAGGGCCGAGGACGGATATGTGGGGGCGGGGGATGACGAGGGCGGGGACGAGGAGAGGGAACCAACCTTGGACGATGACGTATATGGGAGGGGAGGCGATGAGCGCTTGTCAACCCAAGCTTGTGCGTACAAGAGCGACGATCAGAAACGCACCCCAACAGTGAACCCCCACTGACCGAAAACACGAGAGCTGACGTGTGTATGCGATGGCACCCCCGCTACCGCGGGTGTTCGCCTAGATCCAGCTCCGAACATAGCTGCGACAGCGCGGCATTCAACTCACCGCTCCCGTCTATGCATCCACCGTGCTAAAACGTGCGATCGACATTGCGACCAGAAGTCAGACAGCCCGAATCACGACGCATCCGATTCCATCCCCTCCAGCCGCGGTGCAGAGGGAGTGGGCGATGTTCAGCTCGGGTCCACCCGCGGCCAGGAGACGCCAGCGACCCCGAAGACGAGGAGGCTGCCGACGGCGAACTCTCAAGGCCATGGCCCTGGCCGTCAGTCACAGGGAGCACCACGGCATCCACGGCCGCGGGGTCCAGAACGCAGTCGCCGTCGCCGTCGCCCAAGGTGATCACCTTCGGACTGCAGTCGCGGCAGAAGGCGGTGGAGGAGACCCACTTCTTCTTCAGGGTGAGCGTCGGCTTGATGATCTTGATGTGGTCACTGTGTGTTCGCTGTCTTTGCGTAGGCACGGACGCGATCCCACTCCTCCTTGCTATTGAAGCGGTGCTCCTCCATGGACAGGGCGAACCAGTTCGGGATGATGAACTTGCCGCGGATCTTGAGCTGGTTGGCCGCCGTGCGCGGCAGCTCCTGTAGAATCGCATCGACAACCTTTGCGTCTGCCCCGACGGCGCCAGCGATCTCTGCAGCGATCTCCTTCCTGGTCGCGGGCTTCTGCTGCTGCTGCTGCTTCGGCTGCTGCTGCTGCTGCTGCTGCTGCGGCTGTTGCGGCTGCAGCGCAAGCGCAAGCCCAAGTTGCTCGGGCTCGGGCTGCGGTGGGGGCACGGCCGCGGCGGCTGGGGCTGCGCCGTCGTGGCCGCCAGGCGCGGCCGCGAGCGGCGACGCTGGCACGAACCCGCCGCCGACGTCGGTGCTGCTGGCGCCGTTGTCGTCACCGATGAAGTCCTCCAGCAACGAGTCGGTCACGAGAAGGGCGCCCTCGTGGAACTTGCACCCCGTCGCGGGCGAGTCAGCGCCGCGCTTCTCAGGGGCGGCAGCGCTCGTGAATGCAAGCTGACGTGCCCTCGCGAACTACACGAGCCAAAACGGCAACGGGGAGAATGAGCGTGACGGTGCGGGAGGTGGCGATGGCTCAATATTCAGCTTGGCATGGGCGCACCCGACAGGCCCAAGTGAGCCCCGATGGGGGTCATGCGGCATATGAGAGCCTCAGGGTGTAGCGCGGAGCCCAAAGAGGCGCCTAAAACGGGCTCCGGCGTCACACCGTTGCCCAAAAGATCCCCAACGTGGTGCCCAACACCTAATGGCGGTTGCAATGCTGCCCCGATGGGGGCTCGAGGGTGCCCCAAGAGCGCAGCGAGGGGGCCAAGGTGCACGAGGAGATCCACAACGTGGCCCCAACAGCAAGATACACGTCAGGCGCTCGTTTACTTCTGGGCTCTGTGTGACCCGTCGTTGGGCACTCGTGCGGCCTCTTAGGACATTACTGAATCCCTCTTAAAGCTTGCGACCACCCTCGCGGGGTGCTTATGTTAACCTATTAGCGCCCGAGAGGGCCTCTGGGGCGCCCCAGGAGGGACCCAAGACATCCCCAAGTGGTCCCAAGACGGCTCCAAGGGCAATGGATGATCATGCAATACTCGCTTTGCGTTCTTGGAACCCTCTGGGGTGCTTCTTGGAGCCCTCTTAGAGAACCTCTCGGAGCCCCCAATGTAGCAATGTCCAGCCCCATCGTGGGACCCTCTTGGGCCCCGCTGAAATACGTTGTATGCTGGTACGCCGCATACTGCTACACTTCCTGGTCAATGCAATGCTGGACCCCTCGCGTATCCCCACCAGCCCATCCAGAAGAGACGCTTGGGCGAGATGCCTCGGGCAGGTACGTGTAGCAGCAGTGAGTGCAGCAGCATGCTGCGCAACAAGAAGTGCCGCAGAGGGCCCCGATAGAGGCTCAAGGTGGCCACATGCGGCTCCAACAGGGGCCCTAGAGCCCTAGAGGGCCCCAGTAGAGGCCCAAGGGTGGTCCCAGAGGGAGGGGGGCAGATGCGGATGCACTACACCAACACCATGGTGGCTGTGCTGTGTTGTGCCGTTCGTAGGTTCTGTTTTGGGACTTCTGATGGACAGTCGAACCCTCACATGCTGGCCAGACGCGGGCCCCACGACGGGCCCACTGTGGCCGCAGGGGGGGGGCAGGGGCCCAACAGAGCCCCAAGAGGGTCCGAGGAGGGGCCCCAGAGGGGGGTGCCCCAGAAGCGGAGGACAACCGCCTAAACTATGGTTTGGTTGTGTGCCCGTCGCAGGTTACATTGGGGCTGCTGGGGAGCCCTTCGCACCCCCCTCCCCCCCCCACAGGTGGGTCCCACGAGAGCCCTCGGGTGGTCTCAAGACGGCTCCAAGATGGGCTCCAGGTGCCCCACGAGCCCCCCCCCCAGAGAGCTCCAATAATGACACGCGAGGCGGATGGCCAAGCACGTATTACATTGCAAGGTATGCCAACTATTTGCATAGTATTGCATGGTATTGCAGGGTGTTTATAGGGTCTGCGAGACCTTTGCATGGTCTTTGCAGGGTGGGCTGTGCACGGTAATTGCAGGGTGTTGCAGGGTCGTGTTGCAGGGTATCGCAGGATATTGCAGCGTCCCGTGCAGAATCTCTGCAGAGGGGGCGTTGCAGGGGCGTTGCAAGGTCTTTGCAGGGCGTCCAGGGGAGAGGGTAGGGGGGTGAGGTGCCTCGTGGAAGAGAGAAAACAGCACTCCTTAGACCACCTATGTCCATGGGGCTGGACTGACTTGCCTGGGCATCTTCTCGGGATGGGCTGGCGGGCCTACGCGAAGCATCACTACCTACTCATACCGATTCTATGTCAAGGCGGTGCTGTCCCCCTTCCCCCCCCCGTTCTCACAATTATTCGTATCAATGCTGGCCCCAGCCGCTCCTATCGCCGCCTCCCGACGTCGTCGTCCTACAGCCTCCTCGCAAGTCATACCTCTCGCAGCACCCACGCTCGGCGTCGGACGCCACGCGGCCGCGGGCCCTGCTCCCTGCCCGCCGCGACTCGGACGGTCAAGGTCGCGATGCGGCCCCTCGGCCACCCTCCTGCACGACCTCCGACGCCAGTCACTCTGCCCCGCTTCGTGGCCCGTCCCCCCTGCCCATCCCACGGCAACACCAATGACGTTTCGGCGAAGCTCCCCGAGGTGGAGCGTGGAGACAGGGGAGGCGGGCTGGATATGACGGGAGTTCGCGAGTGAAACTGAACGTTTACTTGGGTTTATGTCAAGCCTAACGCCTTAACGTGCATTGCATTCAGCATCAGAAGCTCCTAAGGTCCTCGGGGTATCTAATGGGGGCGCTCACTTGGCCACATCGATTGCCAGATGGACCCCCACCCCAGACGGCCCAACGAGCCCAGTGACGGAACTAACGTCCTTCAGTACGGACCCAGTTGAGTTTCGCACAGCACAGCCCGCCCCGAACGCGTTTCGAGAGGCCTCCAGGGGGACACGTCCAGAAAGTTTCAGCCCACCAAGGGGGCCCACGTCGCGCCCGCGAGGGCATTCGGTTCATCGTGCACGTCTGCCCCGCATGTGCGTTGTATTTCGCGCGGGCGTGACATTCGCCGCCATCGCCCTCGCCGCGAGGCTCGCGCGACGATGGGGGAGACGCCTAGAAACGGTGCGGGGGGAGGCGAATGGCGAGACGGTGGGGGGGGGGGGGGGAGACCCATGTAGGCGGAGGAAGGGATCTGGGGGCGACGGGTGATTGAGCGGAATGGCACTCAACCTACTTGACTGTCTGACTGAGGCATCGTCCCTCCCCCAGGCCGCGCAGCCTTCAGCGCCACCTCGTCTGCGGACGGGTTCGCGGAGGCCTCGTAGCCTGTGCCCGCGACGTCGTCCATCTCTTGGAAGATCGGCATGTAGGGGTTATACATCATGAAGCTAATATGCCAGAACCTCGGCTCCAAGCCCCAGAACTTCGCGAGCTCCGAGCCGTCGTACCCGTCGGTGTCACGCGGCGTGACCGTAACCTTCATGATGATCCGACCGTGCTTCAGCCAGTCGCGCTTCTCGACCTCGTTCGTTGGGAACTC
>CAUYUJ010015701.1:299738-317466 GCA_963575745.1 Prorocentrum cordatum | reverse complement strand
CCTCCTCCTCCTCCTCCTCCTCCTCCTCCTCCTCCTCTCCTCCTCTCTCCTCCCTCGTTCCTGCTCCTCCACTTCCAGCTCCTCCTCCTCGTCCTCTTCTCTGCTTCTCCTCTCCTCTGCCTCCTGCTCCTTCTCTCTCTCCTCCTCCTCCTCGTCCTCCCCTTCCTCCGCCTCAGCCTCCTCCTCCTACTCCGCCTCCTCCTCTTCCTCTTCCTCCTCCTCCGACTCTTCTTCCTCCTCCTCCTCCGCCGCCTCCTCCTCCTCCTCCTCCTCCTCCTCCTCCTCCTCCTCCTCCTCCCCCTCTCCCTGGTCATCAGGAGAAGGACGTGCGCGTTCTGGTTGTCCGTTTGCTCCTGCCCTTCCTCCCCCAATCTTGCGGCGCGCTCGGAAGTCGGCCTCTCGCCCTTTTGCAATCGAACCGGCTCGGCCGCGCCAGCACACACAACCGGGCCGTCCTTCCCATGCGGGTCGACTGCATGTACGATGCGACTGGCAGCCCCTGCAGTCGGTGTCGCCGCGCACGCCCTCCTCGCTGGACCCCACCCGGGGAGGAGGGCGCGGCACAAGGCGCCACCCCGCTCGCGGCCGAGGAGGGGCAAGGCTGGGCGAGGGGGGCAGGAGCCGGGAGGAGGGTCGCGACCCAAGCACTGAGCAGGGACCGACCGTCTCGGCGTTCCCATAGGCCCACCACGGCATGTTCTCAGAACCCAGGAGATGTTCCGAGAACAGAGACAGCGTTCTTAGAGCAGAAGCCCGATGTGTTAAAACAGTCCAACCATCGGCCAGACATGTGCTAAGAGCATCTCGTGCAAACCACAAACAAAATAGAACACTCGGTGGTGCGCCTACAGGCAAGCCGGGACGCTTCGCCACTGCGTGAAGACATCCGACGGTGTTTTGAGTTCAGTGCGCGGCCCAGGAGGTCCCGAGCCCTCCCCCGGGGGGTACTAGCAGTTTTCGTCTTCGAGCAGTGTTCGATGGTCCTGGGCCCAAGGACGGGACAGAGGCCTAGATCGAGGGAAAAACGCTGGGATCCAACAACATCAGACCGCCGGAAGACTAGGCATAGAGACCCATGACGGACCTGCTTCCACCACCACCACCACCATACAGTTGGAGGGGGGAAGGAGGTGGAGAGGATGAAGAGGCGGAAGAGGAGGAGGACCCCCCCTCCCCCTCCTGCTTATCGATGAGTTGGAGGGGGGAGGGAGGTGGAGGGAGAAGAGGGGGGAAGAGGAAGAGGAGGAGCCCCTCCCCCTCCGACTCGTGGCGGTGGCGGTGCAGAGCCGAGCCCTGCCCGTCCCGCCCCCCGCACCCGCCATCGCTCGGACGTCCGTCCCCTGTGTATTTTTGTTTTTCGGTTTCTTGCGTGGCTGTTTGTCGCCAAACTGTCGAGGATGCTCCTCGATGTTCCTCGCCGAAGGAAATCGGGAGCGCCCAAGAGGGGGGTGTCCAAGAGGGGGGGGTGCAAATTATGACCGGCGGCATGTGCGCGGCCCAGCGGGGGGGCCAGGGACGTAATGAAACAAGAAAAGGCGGCATGAAATCCGGGGAGATATCATGGCCCCCGCCATGATATCCACCCCCCCTAGTCATCACCCCCCTCTTTTCCGCCCCCGAGGAAACATGCACACGTCCGAGCGATGCCAAGCGCAGGGCTGGGCCCCGGCGGCGTGGCCTGGCGGCGCTGCTCCCGTCGGGGCCGCCGCCATGGCACGGCCGCCACGGCACGGCGGCACCCTGCGAGCCGGGCCCGGCGGGGGGAGGAGGAGACGCCGAGGGTCGAAGGAGGAGGAGGAGGAGGAGGAGGAGGAGGAGGAGGAGGAGGAGGGGGAGGAGGAGGAGGAGGAGGAGGAGGAGGAGGCGGGGGAGGAGTAGGAGTAGGAGGGGGAGGGGGAGACGAAGCGCCACAGTGTCCTCATCCACATCCCAGTCCCCAACCTGCCAGGTCCTCATCAACCATCCCCAGTCCCACGAAGGTCTGATCTCTCTCTACGGCGTCCCAGGCGTCCCGACCCTGTCGGGAGGCTGACAAGTTTTTTGGGGAAAAACGCCTCAAACATACACTTGTGGCGCTCCGCGCGGATCTCTAAGATCGTCGCTAAACCCCCTCCCTGGCGCGCGGAGCGTGCCAGGGGCGGCGCTGGAGGCGCCGCCGGGGGGGGCCCAGCGCGGATACAAGAAACCCGCGCGGAGCGCCAAGAGTTATGTAAGCGAAGGAGGGGGAGACGTGGACGAGCAGTTTGGGAGGCGCCCCATGAGAGGTCCTCGTGGGAACGAGCGAAGCGAAGCAAAGCCAAGCGAACGCCGGAGTCGTGCGCGCTCCCTAGCGGAGCGCGCCCGTGCCGGGGGGGTTTTTTTTTTTTTGCTTTTTTCTTCTTTAGCGCGCCCGTGCCCAGTAGATTATGACGTGATGGCCGTGGCCTCAAAGATGTGACACACATTCTGACAGGACCAGACTGAGGGGCCATCGAAGTGGAGAAACCAAAGGCCAAACCACATCAAGCGGGAATGAGCGGGATTTAGCGGGCTTAGAGCAGCTAGCCTGGAATATGCCAGCGCAGACCAGCGCCGATGCTGAATTCAACCTCCCTCAGGAGGCGGAATCTAATAGAAGCTTTGACACATACATTCGATATTTTCAGAATCCCACCAGCCCTTTGGGCGTGAGTGGTTTAGAGAGCCCGCTCTGTTTTCAACCCCCTTTTTCCCCTTCGGGGAGGGGTTTACCCCTCCCCCTACCCCCTCCCCCTGGGCCTGGAGAGGGCGTCTCGCGGGTCGTTGGAGGGGTCTTTTTCGACTCCTGGGAGGGCTAAAATTCGACACCCCTCACGAGGATTCTGGCCCCGACGGGGGGGGGAGAAAAGTGCTCGCCCCATCTGTGATCGATCGCCCGACAGATGGCCCCAAGATCCCTCCCAGACCCCTCCCAAAGAGTCCCAAGAGGCCCCAAGAGGCCTCCAAGAGGCCCCCAAGATGCCCCCAAGAGGTGCCCAAGAGGTCCCAAGAGGCTCCTCCGAGGCACCCAAGACGCTCCTGGAAGCCCCTGGAGCCGCCAAGAGGCCCCCAAGACGCCCCAACGGCCTCCAAGAGGCCCCCAAGAGGCCCGAAGAGGCTCCCCCAAGGCACCCAAGACGCTCCTAGAAGCCCCTGGGGCCGCCAAGAGGCCCCGAAGACGCCCCAAAAGGCCTCCAAGAGGCTCCAAAAACGACTCACACCACGACGAGGGCCCCGAACGACTCACACCACGAGGAGCCCGAACGAGTCACACCAGGAGGAGGGGCCCGAACGACTCACACGACGACGAGGGGCCCGAACAACTCACACCACGAGATGCCCGAACGACTCACACCAGGACGAAGAGCCCGAACGACTCACATCACGAAGAGCCCGAACGATTCACACCAGGAAGAAGGGCCCGAACGACTCACACCAGGACAAGAAACCCCAAACGACTCAAACCACGAGGAGCGTTTTCTCTCCCTCCTCCTCCGCCTCGTCCTTCTCCCCCTCCCACCACAAGGAGGATGTACAAGGAGGCGGGAGGAAGGAGGAACAGGGGAGATATGCGGGGGCAGGCGGAAACACGCCTGAAAAACACGACTGTCGGCATGCTTCGCAAGAGTTGCTGTTTTGAGATGGGCTGGTGGGGATACGCGAAGCGTAAATAATTCGAGGCTCGATGTTTCCATCGCTGTCGCAAATTCCTGGAAGCTTTTCCAGCTTCGGGATGCTGTTTCCAGCAACTGTGCCCCGCCGAGGGTCGCGAACGTTGCCGCAGATCCGAATCCTGACCCGAACGCCAGTCGGAGGGACGGAAAGGTGAGGGTAGGGGCAAAGGAAGGGGGTCAGAGGGAAATCGCTCGAAACGGCCCCAGGAACAATTGAATGTGAACATCCAGCTGGATTCGATCCCTAACCCTTCGAACCCCCGAGCCAGACCCCTCTTCTGAGGGGGGGTGACCGACATGGAAGGAGGAGATAAAAAGGTGCCCTGAAGGAGTACTCGAGGGTCTGCCTTGGAGCCAGTGAGGGACCAACAGGAGCCCTAAAGGGCCCCTTCAGGGCCACGTTCTTCACCCCATCTTTAGGTTACCAATTCGAGGAGGAGGAGAAGGAGGAGGAGGAGGAGAAGGAGGCGGAGCACCAGCCCGAGTCTTGACCAAGACACGGCGGCAATGTTTCGCCGCTCTCGGTGGACAAGGGCCGTTCTCGGGCCACCGGGCTGTCCAGACCGGCTGGGGAGGAATGAAGGGGCCCTGGGACACAAATAAATAGACACAAATGACAGGATTCCCCGTATTTCCCAATATGATCTGGATGTTTGTCTCCCCCCACACTTCCCATATTTTCCCCTATTTTCCTGCGGATCGACGATCAATTGTGTCTGCGTTTTTGTTCCCCTTCCTGAAGCTTGCTGGGGGCGAGCAAGAGTGCACGGAAGGCGTTTGACTGTGCAGGTTGCTCGCGCTTCAGGCACGGGGCTCGCAGCGTGCTGAAACGCAAAAGCCGACGTGGGCCCAAGGTACCGAAAAATCAAGAGACCTGGTTGGCGCAGCGGACAAGAAGGACGGGTGCGAGGGCGAAGCCAAGGACAGAGCGAGGCATTCGACCTGCCCCCCCCCCCTCCCCCGTTTCCCCCTCCTCTGGGGTCCAACATCCTGGTATTTAGGAGGGGAGGGGGGGTGGTCGACGAGCTCCCCGGGGGGGGGCCTCCCTGGACCCAGGAGTCTCCAGATCCACCCACCGCGGCCTCCAAGATACATGGAGGATGGCCACGAGAGGGCCCAAGAGGACCGCCAAGACGGCATCAAGAGGCACAAACCAGCAGTGCTCCTCCCGTGCGCTGGAATGAGGTCGGGCGTGTTCCCCCTTGAGGCGATGTTGCAAAAACAGCAAATCAAAGAACAGAATTGAGCCGAAAATACTCTAACAATCATCCCTGGAGTATGTTTTGATTATTGTTGAGTAGTCCTCCTGTAGAGGGACAGGCCCGACTTCTCGCTAGAACCTCTACCTCCCCAGATCCCTATTTGGTCAATGGCACGCTGTGCGATGCGGACGGCGTTCCCAAAAAACGACCGGGCACAAGGCCAGAAACGAGGGCGGCCGCGGCAGCAGCGGACGACCTCGTGTGCAATACGGTACACGCGTGCTGCCCTTTCTCCTCCTCGCTATCTTCTGGTCTAGCCCTCGTTGTCCCCTTCGTTGGTCCTCCAAGTGCACGCTGCGCTCCAAACTCGCAGAGCTGCCACATCGCGCACTCTTCTGCCGACGCGTCCTCCCAGATGCATGGCTCCTGCAGTCGTGCATGGTGTTGAAACTTGAGTGCCGCAGTCTCGCCACTTCAAATGGGTCTGAAACCCGAGACGACCGAGAAGCCCCCAGGTTGCCCCGAGACGACCGACGCGCCCTCCCAGAGGGCCCAAGGATGGCCCAGCAGGACCCCCCCGAACGGCCCCCAGACATGCGCCCGGGAAGGCCAAGCAAGGGCCCCACGATGGCCCCGAGAGGGGCCCGGGATGTCAAAGGGAAGGAACTCGTCAGAGTCCCAGGAGCCCTCCCCCACAAGATAGCCTCAGGTCGGGCGGGTCCTTCAACAAGTGGATTCTGGACAGGCCGGATCCGGAGCCGGGAACATGCGCTCAGATGCCAGAAGAGAAAGCGAAACGGATCCGCCCTGAGTTGTTCAATGCGTGATAGCTCTGGGTCTCCTCCCACTTCCTCCCTTCCACTCCCCGCCCCCCTTCCTCCCCCCCGCTTATATGTCCTCCCTGCGCCCCAGCAGCCTCTTGTAGAGAGCAGAAAATCCACCCTCGCAAGAATCACCCCGACACGCGAAGCCGTTTAGTAGACGCACCCAGCGAAGGAATCGAATAATGCAGGACTGTTTCGTAAACGTCGAGGGCCGTTTAGTGAACGCCACTTGCCGCCTACATCCCTCTCCAGCCAATCCCTTTCGCCCTTGAGCCAGCCAAGACCGACCTTGGTGCCACGCCCCTCAGAGATAGGAAGAGACAGGACAAAGAGTTCTGTCATTGCCGCCTGATTGTTGCCGCCGCCAATTCGGCGAACCTGTCCTGAGGACACCCTTGCGGCCACAAGAAAAAACGAGTGCTTGAGGACGATCGTTCCTCCTCCTTCTCCTCATCCTCCTCGCGCACACAGGAACCACACACCTACAGCCACGTGTGCAAAGCTCCATGAAATCAATCAAAAGCTCCCCCTCCACCCCCCTCAACCCCCCTTCCCCCCGCCGTCGTTCAGCATCTCCACTCCACTGCACTCCTCCTCCACATCCTCGTCCTTCATCCTTCCCGGCCTCCTCCTCCTCCTCCTTCTCCTCCTCCTCCTCCTCCCTCCTCCTCCTTCTCCTCCTCCTCCTCCTTGTCCTCCTTCTCCTCCTCCTCATCCTCCTCCTCCTCCTCCACCTTCTGCAAATACTCCAACTCCTCCTCCTCCTCCTCCTCCTCCTACGCCTCCTCTCCTCCTCCCTCCGAACCCCTTTAATGATGGGTATGGGTTTCCTCCTCTTCCTCCTCCCTCCTTCCTCCTCCTCCCCCCCTCCTCCTTCCTATCCCCTCCTCCTCCTCCCTTCTCCTCCTCTCCTCCTCTCCTCCTCCTCCTCCTCCTCCTCATCCTCTATCCTCCATCCTCCATCTCCATCCTCCATCCTCATCCTCCATCCCCTATCCTCCTCCTCCTCGCCTCCTCCTATGCCTCCCCTGTTCTCCTCCTCCCCTCCTCCTCCCCCCACTCCCTCCTCCTCCTCCTCCTCCTCTCCTCCTCATCCTCCTTCCCCTCCTCCTCCTCTTCTCCTCCTCCTCCTCATCTCTCCTCCTCCCCCTCCTCCTCCTTCCTCCCTCCTCCTGCTCTGTCATCCTCCTCCTCCTCCTCCGGTCCTCACTCAGCCTCATCATCCTCCTCTTCCTCCTCTCCTCCTCCTCCTCCTCCGCTCTCCTCCTCCTCCTCCGCCTCCTCCTCCTCCTCCTCCTCTCCTCCTCCCTCCTCCCCCGTCCCCTCTCCTCTCCTCCTCCTCCTCCTCTCCTCCTCCTTCCTCCTCCTCATCCTCACTCCTCTCCTCAACTCCTCATACAAACTCATCCTCTTCCTCCTCGTCCTGCCTCCTCCTCCTCCTCGACTCATCCTTCATCCTCCTCCTCCTCCGCCTCCTAATCATCTCATCAGCATCAATCATCAATCATCATCATCCTCATTCATAATCATCATCATCATCATCAGCATCATCATCCATCACATCATCATCCAGCGTCATATCATCATCATCTCATCATCATCAGCAGCATCATTCATCATCAGCATCATCAAACTCATCATTTTCATCATCATCATCATCATCATCTTCATCTTCATCATCATCATTATCATCATCAGCATCAACAGCATCATCATCATCAGCATCATTATCAGCATCATCATCACCATCATAATCGTAATAATAATCAGCATCATCATCATCATCATCATCATCATCATCATCATCGTCAGCATCATCATCATCATCATCATCATCGTCATCAACATCGTCATCATCATCATAATCATCAGCAGCAGTCGCATCATCAGCATCATCATCATCAGCATCATCATCATCATCAGCATCAACATCATCATCATCATCGTCATCATCATCATCGTCAACAGCATCATCATCAGCATCATCATCAACATCATCATCGCCGTCATCATCAGCAGCATCATCATCATCAGCATCATCATCATCAGCATCATCAGCATCATCACCATCAGTTTCGTCATCGCCAGTATCATCATCAGCAGAAGCAGCATCATCTTCAGCATCATCACCATCATCAGCATCATCATCATCGTCATCATGATCAGCAGCATCACCATCATCATCACAATCACCAGCATCAGCATCATCAGCACCATCATCAACATCATCAGCAGCATCATCAGCATCATCGTCATGTTCGTCATCATCATCATCACCACAACTACCACCATCATCATCATCAACATCATCAGCATCATCAGCATCATCATCAGCAGCATCATCATCATCACCATCATCAGCATCACCATCATCATCATCAACATCATCCTCCTCTCCTCCTACTTCTCCTCCTCTTCCTCCTCCTCCTCCTCCTCCTCCTCCTCCTCCCCCATCCTTCTCATCCCTCCTGCTCCTTCCTGTTCCTACTCTTCCTCCTCCTCCTCCTCCTCCTCCAACCCCCTCCTCCTCCTTCAACCCTCCTCCCTCCTTCCCACTCCTCCTCCTCCTCCTAATCCTCCCGCTCCTCCTCCTCCTCCTAATCCTCCTCCTCCTCCTCATCCTCCTCCTCCCTCATTCTCCTCCTCCTCCCTGCGCCTTCATCTCCCCCTCCTACAAATCTTCCTCCTCAACCTTCTACTCCTCCTCCCGCCACTTCCTCATCCTGCTCCTCATCCTGCTCCTCACCCTGCTAATGCTGCTCCACGGCCCGCCGCTTCCGCTGGCGCCGTCGTTCAGCCTGTCCACCCCACTGCACTCCTCCTCCACATCCTCCTCCTCTCTCCTCCTCGGCCTCCTCCTCCGCTTCCTCCTCCTTCTCGTCCTCCTCATCCTCCTCCTCCTCCTCCTCCGTCTCCACTCTCTTGCTCCTGCGCATCCTCTCCTCATCCTCTCTTCCTCCTCCTCCTCCTCCTCTTTCTCCTCTCTTCCTCCTCCCCCTCCCCTCCTCTCCTCCTCCTCCTCCTCCTCCTCATCATCATCATCGTCATCGTCATCATCATCATCATCATTCATCACCACCACCACCACCATCACATCATCATCATCATCATCACACCACACACCACCACACATATCATCATCATCATCATCATCATCATCATCATCATCATCTCATCAACCATCACCATCACCATCATCAGCATCAGCATCAGCGTCGTCATCATCATCATCATCATCATCATCACATCATCATCAGAATCATATCATCATCATCCTCATCCTCATCCTCATCTTATCCTCATCTCCTCATCCTCCACCTCCTTGGTCCCTCCTCCTACTCCTTCCCACCCTCCTACCCCACTCCTCCTCCTCCTCCTCCTCCTCCTCCTCCTCCTCCCCCTCCTCCTCCTCATCCTCCTCCTCCCTCCTCTTCCTCCTCCTCAGGTTGTCCTTCTCCTCCTCTCCTCTTAGCTTCTTTGCGCGCCGCCGCCCAGGTCTGCCGCCGCGCGCGCGCCCCCTGCGTTCGCGGGGGGCGCGCCCTTCGCGCGCGCGGGAGGCAAGCCGCCGCGGGCCGGCGACGTGCGGCGGCGAGGGGGGGCACGCCGTTGGGCGAGGGGGGGGGCGGAACTGATCTGTCGGGGATCGCAGTTGGGCGAGGGGGGGGTACACAGCAGGGGAGGGGGGCGAGGGAGGGGGCACGCCGTTGGCACCAGTCGGGGATCCCTGTGCGCTGTGGTGACCACAGCGCGTGGCGAGGCAGTGGGGATTCTCGGGGGCGCCGCTCGGTTTTGGGACTCGGGCCGTTCTCCGAGGACGTCGGGGGCGACTGGGGCTTCAGAGGGCTCAACACCGTGCGGTGACGGACCACGTGGTGAGCTCTCTCTGTCACCATCAGTTTCTGGGGCCACCGAACCAGGGAGCGGGGGGGGGACTTGGGAGAAATCAGCGGGGAGAGGATTGGAGGGGAGGATGAGGAGAGAGGAGCAGCAGAGGGGGGCGAGGAAAGAAAGGGCAGAGGGGAAGAGGGGGAGATGAAGAGGAGGAAGGAGCGAGCGGAGGAAGAGGAGGGGGAGGGAAGGATAATCAGATGAGGGGGCACAGGAGGAGAGAGAGATAAGTCAAACGGGAGAAGAGGAGGCAGTAGTATGGGAAGAATGAACGGGGAAGGGAAGAAGAAGAGACGGGACGAGGGGAAGGGATGAATATGCACGCTGCATGTCTGTTGCTGTGGTCTGCCGCGCGGCCCCCGTGTGTGTTCTGCCGCGCGGCCCCCGTGCCCTGGGGGCGTCGACACCCCCATCCGGCAGAATCCAAAGGAGGGCCGGAGACCCGCGGGCGACCAGAGGAGGCGGGGAAAAGAGGAGGGGGAGGGAGGGGGACATGGGGAGGGAGGAGAGAGGGGGGGAGGGAGGGAGGAGGGAGGCGGAGGGGGAGGGAGGGGGGGGGAGGGGGGCGAAGACACCGTCCCCGTGGGAAGCTGGTGGCCTGAAGCAGGCGGAGCGGGGGGAGGAGGAGCAAGCGCAGAGGAAAGAGCAGCAGCAAGACTAGAAGGGGGCTGTGGCGGGATGAAGACGATGTCGATTCAGAGAAGGGAGTGAGGAGAAGGAGGAGGAGGAGGAGGAGGAGGAGGAGGAGGAGGAGGAGGAGGAGGAGGGGGGGGAGGAGGAATGAGAGGGGGGAAGAGGGACGATGGGGAAGGGAGGCTGGAGAGGGGGGCAAACGGCAACGGGGAGAGGGGAGGAAGAAACCGGGGCGGGAGAAGGGGGGGGGGAGCCGGTGAAGAATGGAGGAGTGTCAGCGACCCAGACATCTGGACATCTGCCAACGCGCTCGTTCCATGCGCGGCCCCACCCCTCGCCTGGGGCGGTGTTTCGTCCCGGTGTGCATGCTCGACGGCCCCGGCGCCCGAACACGGGCTCCGGAGGCCGAGGTCCGTGAACAACGCGGGGAGGCCCACGATGATTTCTTGGGTCGGTGCTGGACCCCCCTTCCTGGCGAGCGAAACTCGGGGCTGGCGCGAAGGGTTCTGGGTCTGCCAGGAGGGACCGACCGCCCCGGCAGTCCCAGAGGCCTGCCACGAAGTGCTCGAAGAGCCGAAAAAGTGCTCGAAGAGCAAAAAAGAATCTTCTCAGAACAGAAGCGCGGTGTGAAAAAGACGGGAGGCAGTCTCAGCCAGAAGTGTTCTCTGAGAGCGCGTCGTGCAAACATCAGAAAGGCTCTTGGTACATCCGTTGGTGGGCCTATAGGCAAACCAGACCGCCTCGCCACAAGGCTGAAACTAAACGTTTTTTTTCGTGTTCGTTTTGCTTTCGTTTTCCTTCGTTTTGTCTTCAATCCGCCTTTACCGCAAAACGGAGTCGAAACAAAAACGGCCCACGAAATTGCAAAAAACACCGTTTGGGTCCAGCCATGCCTCGCCACTGCTCGAGGTCCAAGGGTCGAAAACCGTCCCCTGGACGTCTCCTGCGGTGCGTCCCGGCCAGACTCATGAGTGAGTTCCGACCGGTCCTGGGATTAGGTCGGGCCTGTCCCCCTACAGGGGGATGCTGGTCGAAAAATAACAAACACTCCAACAATAATCCGCCGACCCCTTGTGGGTCTCTTGGCGTGTGAGATGGTTCCCCCCCCTACCCCCCCCCCCAAAGGGACCCTACACCGGAGATTTGACCCCCCCTCTCGGCCCCGGGCGGCCCCGGACCGAACGCGTCACAGGGGAGCGGGGGGGTCCAAAACTGGCCATGAGAGCACCAGAACGCTCCCCAGACGGTCCCAAGGGGGCCACGATGCGCCGGAATATGGCCGAGGACGCCCACGATGGCCTCCAGGCGGCCTCCGAAGCTGCCAAGACGCCCCAAAGGCCCCCAACATGCGCCCCAAAGGGTCCCAAGAAACAAACATCGTCCCATTCCTTTTCGAAAAACAAGCATGTTTCGCATGCTCGCCTATTCGGTTTGCATAACGTCCCAGACGGGCAAAAAAAACCTTCACTATCGCCCCCAGACGGCCACAGGGGCCCCCAAAAAGGGTCGAAGAGGGTCCAACAACAGCCCCCGAAGCCCCCAAGACAGCCCAAGAGGGCCCCCAGGCGGCCCCAAGACGACACCTGTTCGAGCCTTCGGCCCCAAGACGCCCCCAGCCTGCCCCAAGAACAGCCCAAGAGGCCCTGAGGGACCCCCAGAAAAACCTCAAAGGCCTCCAAAAAGCCCCCAGGAAACCCCAAAGAGGCCCCAAAACTTGGCCCAAGATGCCTCGAGGCGGCCGGATATGGTCTGCAGACAAGCCAAGATGCCACCAAGAGGCCAAAAGAGCACCAAGAGGTACGATAACAGCAACGAAGCAACAGGAACGATGTCGAGCGCCGTGTCATGATGCGGACAACCCTCGTGAAATGCAGTCCTGGAGGCGCAGTACCTTATATAGGGGTCGGCGGATGTGGCGTAAGCCTACAAAACCCACGTCCGGAAGTGACGTGTTGCCGGAGGCAGGTCGCGGAGCGGAGCGGAAACCCTAATGCAATGGATCCCATGTGTCCAATGACTGCGTAATTGCTACATATTGCATTGTGTTACATTGTTATGTCTCCCCCCTACCCCCCCCCCGGAATCGAGCCACTTCCGTCGACCCAAAGGTGGAGGGCCCCTTGTGGGGCCCAACAACCTACAAAAACCTATAAGAAATCAGCAAATTCGGCCTCTTTGGCCTCTTGGGGCCCCAAGAAGGTTTCAAGACTGCCCAAGATGACCCCAAGACAATCCAAGCCGGCCTGAAGACGGCCCAAGATGGCCCCAAGAGGGCCCATGAGGCCCTCCAAAAAGTCCAAGAGGCCCCCGAGAACACTCCCGAGAGCGCCTCCGGAGGCCAAAATCTGTGATTTCCGTAATAGTTTTGGAACAATTTCAACGTGCTCGCCTTTTTCGGCTTTCAGAAGGCCATGACGGCACAAGCAGCCTCCAAAAAGGCCCCCAAACGGCCCAAGAGGCCTCCAAGGGGGCCCCAAGACGGCCCAAGAGGGCCCCGAAACAGCCAAAAAACGCCTCCAAGACGGCCCAAGAAGCCCCCAAGACGGCCACAGAGGACCCCAAGAGAGCCCCAAGGCGGCCGCGAGAGGCTTCCAAAGTGGCCTCCGAAGTGGCCAGACGGCGTAAGGTCGCCCAAAGACGGCCCCAAGACGCCCCCAAGAGGCCCCCAGAGGCTCAAAAGATGACACCAAACGGCCCAGGAGGGCCCCAAGACGGCTCAAAGAAGCCCCCAAGGCGGTCAAAAAAACACCTGAGACGGCCCAAGAGGACCCCAAGAGAACCCCAAGGCGGCCGCGAGAGGCCCCCAAGACGGCCTCCGAAGGGGCGGAACGGCGCAAAAAAGCCCCAAGACGGCCCAAGATGCCCCCAAGAGGCCCCGAGAGGCCCCCAAGAGGCCCCCAGGAACTCCCCAACAAAACCTAGAGGCCTCCAAGAAATCCCCAAGAAGCCTCAAAGAGGCCTCCAAGAAGCCCCCACAAGGCCACACAACGACTGGAGCGTACTGTTATTTGCACCCCTGGGCGAACGACGGCGCAGCGCCAGCCAGGTGGAAGTTGGTCACGGCGGCGCGCATGATCAGAGCCAGCGCTGGAAGGGAAGATGGGGAGGGAGTATGAAAGGGAGGGGGGGGAGAGGCCCCAAAGAAGCCCCCAAGAGACCCAAAGAAGCTCCCAAGAGGCCTCCCGGAGGCCCCCAGGAGGCTCCCAAGAGGCCCCGCGACGACGTGACTGTACGTGCTCTGGACGTGCACCCCGCGAAGCGAGAGGAATCCACGTCCGGAATCCACGTCCGGAAGTGACGCGCTGCCGGAGGCAGGTCGCGCAGCGGAGCGGAAGCCCTAATACAACGTATCAGATGTATCCAATGATTGCATAATTGCTTGGTGCTGCATTGTATTACATTCTTATGTCTCCCCCCTAACCCCCCCGCCCCAGGCCACGCCACATCCACCGACCCAAAGATGGTGGACCCCTCCTGGGCTTCAACACCAACAAAAACCTACGGGGAACCGATGATTCGGGCCCCTTGGGCATCTTGGGGGTCTACGCCGACGTCAAGACGGCTCAAGATGGCCCCAAGACGGGCCAAGACGGCCCCAAGACGGCCCAAGATGGCCCCAAGATGGCCCAAGAAGCCCCTAAGACGGCCCAAGAGGGCCCCAAGAACGCCCACAAGAGCGCCTCCAGAGGCAAAACACATTAATTTTCCTATAGGTTTTGAACGATTTTAGCGTTCTCGCCTTTTTCGGCTCTGACAAGCCAATGACGGCCCAAGCAGCCTCCAACATGGCCCCACAAAGACTCGAGAAGCACCCAATGGGGGCCCCAAGACGCCCTCAGAGCGCCCCGAGACGCCCAAAAGAGGCCCACAAGACGGTCCAAGAGGCCCCAAAGACGGCCAACGAGGACCCCAACAGAAGCCCAAGGCGGCCGCGAGTGGCCTCCAAGATGACCTCCGAAGGGGCCAGACGGCGTAAGAGCGCCTCACGACGACCCAAAACGTCCCCAGGAGGCCCCAAGAGGACCCCAAGAGGCTCCCAAGAGGCCCCCAAGGCTGCCACGAGGCACAAGAACGACTGGACTGTACGTGCTCCGGACGTGCACCCCGCGAAGCGAGAGGAATCAAAAGATGCCCACATGTAATAAAGGAATAGTCCCCAGACTATTTTTTAACTATTTTTGAATATTCCCCCTGGAGAGGGACAGGCCCGACTGAGCCCTGGGAGCCAAGACAGCGCAGAAGACGCTCGGAGCCCGACCGGGCGCGCTCCTGGCCACGGCGAGGAGGACGGCGAGGCGAGGAGGACGACGCGTCGGGTCGTCCTCCAGGATGGCGAGGAGCACGGCGAGGAGGCCGTACGATTGAGCAGGGGCCGACCGTCCCAGCATTCCTACAGTTCTACCCCGAAGTGTGCTTAGAACCCAAAAGCGCTCTGAGAACAAGAACAGCGTCCTCAGAACAGCAGCCCGATGCGATAAAAATAAGACAGACCCAACCATAACTGGTCTCAGAACATTTCGTGGGAGCCATAAAAGGTCCTTAGAACATTGCTTGGCAGGGCTAAGGGCGAGCCAGGACGCTTCGCCACTGCTTGACACGAGGTGGGGCGTCGTCCAGCGCTTCCTCGGCCACGGCCGCTCACGACGAGGCCCCCAGGCGCTTCTGCCGCACGGCCGACAGCGCCGCGCCGGCGGCCTTCCTCCTGGGCGCGGGCTGGGAGGCGACTTGCGGGCAGCGTCCTTGAAGGGGCCCTGGGACACACAAATAAATACACACAAATAAAAGGATTCCCCATGTTCCCAAATATTCTGGGTTTTTGTCTTCCCTCCCACTTCCAATAGTTTCCCATATGTTCCTGGGGGTCGACGATTAATTGTGTCTGTGTGTTTTTGTCCCCTCCTGAGTCCTGTGGGGAATCGATCTCTATACACCGACGCGTCTTCCGGCCCTGCATTGGAATGTGCCCTGGAGAGCGGACCCTGGTGCATACGGGACTCTGGTGTATACGTTTGTCCTTGCTTCCCCGGGACATCGTGGGGCACCACCCCAGGGTCGCCCTCGACCCTCAAGAAATCCTGGGACTGGAAAACAGCCCGCCACTGGTAGTGTGTCTGTTCCAGTTTTCGATCCTGGCCCGCTGCCAAGGCTGTATCCCCAGACCCCCAGGATGACGAGGAGGGCGCCGGCGAAGACGGCGAGGAGGACGACGAGTCTTGGAGGCTTTTCGTTTGCGGGCTCCTGCGGCCCGTCCAGGGCCGCGGGGCTCGTCACACGAGTCACATCACAACTGAGGGTGAGGAGCTGGTGCCTGAGCCGCTTCCCTCAGGACCCGTTTGCGTCAGTCCAAGACCTGCGCCGCCGCAAATGCTGAATCCTCATACCCCTACGATATGACAAGGGGACGACGACGATGAGAGAATGACTGGGACTTGCGTTCTCCCATGCTGACGTTTCTTGACAAACTTCGGTATCACAAATCGACCCGGGATGAAGATCTGCCCACGATGGGAAAGGTCGCGAACTTTTGGGCACGCTCCGTGCACAAACATCTGCTGTCGCGGAAAAGCACGACGAGTGCACTTTGAACAAGACTGCGGCGCTTGGAAGCCATTTTTCGGGCCCCTGGGCCATCCAACAAGCAACCCGCAACGAGAAGACAGTCCCAGGGATGGGATCGGCAGCTCTGGGGCCCACGTCTCCACTGGCAAAGAGGACATCTGCATAATCATGGGGTTTCGAAGGTCCGCGCGGAAGTCTTCGGTTGGCGCTGGGCCCCCCCTCTCTGGCGCGAGCAGGCGCCAGTGGAGTCCAGCGATCATCCAAGGTATTTGCCCGCACCTCCGAAGGCTTCTCCGCTTCGCAGAGGCTCGAATGTCGGAGATATGAATGGTCGGGATCCACCCTGCGAGCTCCCCATGCCCGCTTTCCACATGAGCCTCTCTTCTTTTTCAGCTACGCGCAAGTGACCACGAACATCAATGACCTTTGGAGCGAGGCTTGACGACCATTGCGCGCGGTATGACGGTAACGCGGCCTGCGCTCCCAGGGGTTGGCCCTGCCAACAAGCACGCTCCGGCGAGGGGTCACTCTTACGTGCAGCGGATACTACCGCTCCTCAAATACGTATCTCTTCCGTCTGGTGAGGGCCGAGACGCTGCAATTCGGGTTGAAAATACAATCAAACGTATAATCCGGCGGCCCTCTTGTTGGGCCACAAGGCTGTAGGCCGAAGTGTCCTGCTCCATGCACCGGTTGCAGTTTCAAGTCTCCGATGTTACAATCCTGTTTTCTGCTTCCTACTGTAGATTGTTGGAATCCGCACCAGGGGGGGGGGGCCAAACCAGCCGGTTACCACGCCCTCCAGGGGCGTGGGACAAGTAAAATAAGATTCGCGAGCCCGGAAGCTATAATCCCTTGTCAATTACACATTGTTCGCGTCCCCGAGGCCATAAACCCTAGTAACTAATAATTTCTGCGTCCCCGAGGCAACAAACCCTTGATAATTACACCACATCTTCGTCCACGAAGTCATAAAGCATTGTAAATGACGCCATATTCGCCTTGCCGAGGCCACGAGTGCTCCAAGGCGCCCGAAGATGGTTCCAAGACCGCCGAAAAGCGCTCCAAGAGACCTCCCGAGAGAGCCCCAAGAGACCAACATCGCAGATGTTACTCAGGTTTCTGAAAAATTCTGGCCTTCTCGCATGTTCGGCCTTCCGACGCTCCAAGACGGCTCAAGAAACCCCAAAGACCGCCCCCAAACAGCCCAAGACGCCTCCAAGAGGGCCCCAAGACTGCCCAAGAGGGCTCCAAAATGGCCCAATAAGCGCCCAAGACGGCGCAAGGGGGCCCCAAGACGGCCCCAAGGGGGGCCCAAGCAAGGGACCACGAACCGAGCGTTCGATATTTTTCCCCCGAGAAGCCCCGCAGAGGCCCCCAAAAGGCAGCGAAATGGCCCCCGGAGGCCCCAAGAGGCGCCCAGGAAGCGCCCAAGATGCATCCAAAGGCCCCAAAGATGCCACCAAGAGGCGCCAAAAATGCAACCAAGAGGCGCCCAAATCTCCTCCAAGAGGCCTTCGAGGGGCCCTCCACGACACTTTTTACCCTGCGAAGACGCCCAGCGGCAGAGAGGGCCCCCCGAGAGGCCCCCCACGACACCCCATAACACACACACACAGACACAAAGAAAAACACATACAATAGGCCTCGGACCCACAACCCAGGCACGGTGGCGGGATGGGCCGAAGGCCATTCGGACAACGCCAACGTCTCAGTATGCGCTGATGACTCCTATCCGCCCCGCATGATGTTCCCAGATGCGCCAAGGCAGCGCCGAGACGCACCGAAGCGACTCCGATACATGCCATTATGATAGAGAAGGGGCCGGCGGCAGGGGGCGAAGCCCAAAGTGGTAAGGATGCGCGAGAAGGATGCAAGGGCCTTGGAAGGCCATGCCGACAACTTCAACTTGCGAGCGGGGCACGAACATCGGAAGCGGCAAAGGATTGGC
>CAUYUJ010015701.1:262238-297238 GCA_963575745.1 Prorocentrum cordatum | reverse complement strand
CGATGGGATGACGTCTGACAGATCGCCTTGCCCCCAAAACCCCCCGCCAAGCTCCCATCACGACAGCGTCGTCGTCGTACCCTCTTCTGCCGTCATGCGTGCTCCTCCTCCTCCTCCTCCTCCTCCTCCTCCTCTCCCTCCTGCTCGTCGCTCCGGCGGTCGCCCCGGGCCTCGCCCTCCTCTCCTCCTGTCGGGTCTCATCGCTTGTCGGTCGCCCCCCCCCCCCCCCCAGCTCAGAGCTCCTCCTGGCTCCCGGTTGTCGCACCCTCCCTGCACCGTGCGGCCGATGCTCTCCCGGGTCGTTCACCCTGTGGGCTTCTTGGCGGGGTCGGGCATGAGAGGACGAATTTCCCCAATCAACGCTCGCACTGAAGAGGTCCTAGCGGAAATTGAAAGATTTAGATCAGATCTCCATCTCGGTTCCCGGGTTCCCGGATCGGGATTCCTGGATTCTTGGTTATTCGGTTTCGGCGGATTCAAGGTTAGTGGGTTCCCGGGCTCCTGGTCGATCTCCGTATCGATCTCTTTATCGATCCCACGATTCAACACCATCCACCTTATTAGGGGCGTTTCTTTCGTGCAATTCTACACGGTCCCATTTGATGCTGGAGTGCCTGTATGCACACACAAATCTCGGCGTACCTTCCTTGTGTGCCCGACCTCGGGCGCCAACGCCCCAACGATGGGTGCGGCGACCGAGCCAGGGCCGCCGTCCCGCGAGCGCCCCGCGTGGGGGGTGCTTTCGGTGACGCGCACAGTCCCCGACCAGGCCAGCCTGGGCGTTGAACCCCAAGGGCGGGCGGGAGACGCGGACAAGGGGCCGCGAACGACCGAGGCAGCCCCGCACCCAGGAGCGGGTGGGCGGGGCAGAACGGCCGACGGGCCCGCGCCGCGCGAGCGCCGCACGAGCGCGGTGCCCAAATCAATATAATAGACAACCTGCGAAGCGAGCATCGCCAGGGCGCGCCGCGATCCGCCCAGCGCGCGATCCCCGCGGCGCGCCTGCGCGAGCGACCGCGGCAGGCCCGCGCGAAACAACGCAGAAGCGCAAAGACGCGACTGCGGGCGGCGCGTGCTGCGGTCGGGCTGCATGCGGCGCGCGTCGCACGCGCCGCGGCGTCGCAGGGCCCGTCGGCCGACCTGCGATTTGTGCCCGCGCAGCACCCTACGGGCGTGCGCCCCCCGCAGATCTCGGCGTACCTTCCTTGCGTGCCCGACCTCGGGCGCCAACGCCCCAACGATGGGCGCGGCGACCGAGCCCGGGCCGCCGTCCCGCGAGCGCCCCGCGTGGGGGGTGCTTTCGGTGACGCGCACAGTCCCCAACCAGGCCAGCCTGGGCGTTGAACCCAACGCCGCAAGCGCCCAGGCTCGCCGGGCCGTGGCGCGCCAGGCCTGCCGCGACCCAATGGAGCCCCGGGTGCAGGTCGCAGTGCGCGCCGATCGTGAGCCTGGCCGACTTACCCCGCAGGCGCCGACGCAGAACCTGGTCTGCTCGCCGCGCCGGCGCTTGGGCACGAGGCAGCGGCCACTGCTTCGGCGGTCGCATCGCCCTCGTGCTGGTGCATAGCAAGGTATTCTTTGAAAGCGCGGGAACTCCAATCGGCGCCGGAGGATCTCACAAAGGCGGCCGTTGCACCTCCGCCTCGTCTCCGCGTGCCCGCGGCGGAACGCTTTGCTCGTAAAAGAAACCGCGCTCGGTGCGCCGGCGTGCCGCGCCGCCGCCTTGATCGCGCGCTGCACGGGCACGGCTATTGAGACGACGCCGCTGCCGTCGACTCGCCGCATATGCGGGAACGCGGGCGAGCCGACGCAAATGCCCTCGAAAAAAACCTACGCGCCGCGTGCACAATGCAAGTCTCACGCGAATGTTTGCACCGGCAATTCCGCACCACGACCGTCGGGCCGTCGCGGTGCTTACGCCGCGAGAAATGCAACGTTGCAGAATCGCCCGAAAAGAAGATTACGACTCTTGCGACTGGCCTTCGCAGGTCTTCGTCAGAGAAGGCGAAGTCCTTAAATGCCGATGGGTCGCCTCGCCCAATCAAGAGGGCCTCGGAGGGCACGCGCAGAGCGAACCCCCAGGACACCAAGAAGAGCGCGCACATCGCGCTGTCGGCACTTACAAAGTCGAGCATAGCCGATAAGTGCGCGAGCAGGACGAAACACTTAGCGGCCGCCTCACGGGGTGCCGCTTCCCGATGGCCTGGCGGGCGCCCCTAACCGAAGGGCGCGAAAAAGGCCAGCGCGCCCCGGCCCAACAACTGGCATGCCTTCTTAAGCTGTGCCACGTAATTGCCGAAGGTGCGCGGGTTGCGAAATTCGAGCGCGAACAAGCACGCCTCGTCGGCCGACGGCGGCAGTGCGCTGCAGCCGTCTTTGTCGAGGCGACGCTGCGCGAAAGCCACCCGCGCCCTGACCGCAGCCCTCCAGGGCCCGAAGGAACGCGGCGCCGAGCCGACGATTGCCAAAGCTCGTGCGCGGGCCAGGCTTTCCTGCATGGCCACTGGCGACGGGGGCCCGCGAGCGCCGCTCGCGATGGACTTGCGAGGGCCGCCCGTGGGCACGGGTGACAATTGCACGCTGCGCACGGCACTGTAAGCGCGCGCCAGCTCTCGCTTCGCCGCGCTGTCGCACGCGGCACCCGGCGCGAGCGCGCCCGGGCGCCGCGTGGGCGGGACGCGGTGCACCCACATCGACAGGGACATGCGCGCCGCGAGAGACCAAATGCCGTGGACGAGGGCTGTGCGAGCGCCACTGGTCTCTCGGCCCCCGAATTGTCCGAGAACACTTCCAGCGCCCGACCTGCCAGTCGCTCTTCAAAAGACGACAGGCCTAATGCGACCGCCAAGAACTCGAGGCCCATAATCTGGCCGTCGCGTCTGCGCTTGAAATTCCGCATCAGAGCTGCGTCGGGTGCGCACTCGGCAAACAGGATTTCGCCGTCTATAAAAAAAGCACGGCGGCGGCGCGAGGGGGCGTGCTCCGCGCGTCGCAGAACATGTGAGCCGCGGGCATGTCCCCTTGCTTCCAGCTGGCCACTTCGCGCAGCCTGAGCTCGAGCACTTGCGCTCACCAGTGCAGCGCAAGCTCGAGAGGCCGCCCGATACGATTGGAGCGCCTGTGCTGGTGCGCGAAGAGTGGGCGGAGCATTGCTCTGCCCAAGCGCTTAAACAAGCGCTGCGCGGCCCATGCGAGAGCGCCCGCGAGTTTCTTCGCAGCGCCCTGGTGCAACGTGCCGCATTCTAAAGCATGCCGGATGGCGGACGACCACTTGAGCCGCTTGTCGCACGCTGGCTCGCAGCGTACGCCCTGCGCACAGAAAGAGAAGAGCAGCCCCAAAACGACCAGCTGGGCCCCGTGCGCCAGCTTCGCGTCGGCTACTGCGTCGCTGCCGAGCGCGGCTCTGACGATGCGAGCGAAGCACCGCATGGCGTGGTTGGCCGCGCCGGGGCGATCCGGCGCAAAATGATCGTCTACGTATCACGAAATTGGCAGCTTGGCGAGCCGCCTTGCGAAGTGCGAGAGCATGGCGGCCACGCGGTCCCAGTCGTGGCAAGATGCTAGCGCGCCGAACGGGCAGACCAGGTGCTGCGAGCACCACAGGCGGCCGCCCTCCTTGAAAACACTGACAACGGCCCACCTATCGGCGGGGGCCAACGGGGTGCGGCGGTAAGCGGAATCTACGTCCGCTTTCCACAACTCGGGAAGCGCGCCGTGCAACTCGAAGAAGGCGCGCGCGACCGCTACCAGCTGGTCCGCGCCTTCCACGCTCAATTTCTCGGCGGGAGCGCACGCGCCGTTCACCCTGGAGCGCGTGAAGTCATCCACCGGGCGCACTTTCAGCGACCCGTCGGGCTTCGGTTGCGAGACCCCAAACATGGGCACCAGACGAATTGTTTCGCCCCAAGCTGCGGCAAGCTCTGCCGCGGAGATGTCGGGCCTAAAAGCCCGCGGCGGAGACATCCTACCCAAGTCCGCCTCCTCCCGCGACTTACGGAGCAGCTCGCTGGCGAGGGGATCCTCGCGAATTGATGCAAGTATCAAGTCGTTGCACGCGAGCGCGCTGGCACGCAAACGGGCTACCTCAGCGCCAGTGTCGCCCGCGCGCTCTCCCGGTCTGAGCGCGCGACCGTTGCCGCTGTATTCTAGGTTTCCCAGAGGGGCGCCTCGCGAGAAGAAGTCGATGCACTCTGCGTCGTGCCACTCAGACTCACGCGCAAATTCCTGTAAAAGTGGAATGTTGACGCCTGCGATAAGCGGCCTGAATTCTTGTGGCGCAGCCTTTCTCGCGGCCTCGGCCTCCCCGGACGCCTCGAAGTGCGCCGCCCGGGCTTCGATCCGCCGAACGCGCTCCTCGCGTTCTTTGATGCGCTGGCGTAGGCTACGCGCGGCGCTCCACCGCAACGCTTCCATGCACTCGCACTGCACGCCCGTGCGCTTCGGCTGCGCGTCGCGGCGGCCGAGCGCCTCACGCGTGAAACGCAGCGCCTCGACCTCGTCGGGCGCTAATTCGCCGCGCAGAGCTTGCGCGCTGGCAGCGTCGAATTCCGACTGGGAGCAACTCAGATCAGCGCAGGATGTGTTGGGGAGAACTGCACCTGACTGGACCCGCACTGGCTCCGCGGCTGACTGCGCAGGGTGCGCGGGGAGTGCTGCCCCCGCGCCGGGCGGGGCGGCTGCGGCCCCTCACTCTCTCTTCTGGCGCTTGCTTGGCGTCGCCAGCGCCTGCGCCCCGCTGGCGGCACTCCCGGACGAGTAATGCCCCTGCCAGCGGTGAGAGTCGTTCGCGGGCTTGCCCTTGTGCTCTTTGCCGTAGCCCTTGCCCTTGCCGCCCTTGGCGCTGTGGTCGCTGCCGCCTTTGCGGCCCCTGCCGGCGCCCTTTGCCTTGCCCTTCGACTGCGCTGGAGCTCGGTCGTGCACCGCTTGGAACCCGCGGGCGTCGCACTCGCGCTCCGCCCGGAGCATGGTGGCCGCGTTCTGCGACTGCGCGGCCGCGGCGACGTCGAAGGCGCCCAGGCCCGCTGAAAAGTCTGCCCATTCGCGCCGGGCGATCTCGTCGTAGAGGACGGCGATCGCGGTCGCGCGCCCACTGGCCCGCGCCGACAGGGCGAGCTGCATCGCGACCTCCTTGTGGGCCATGGACGCCGTGAGCGGCATCTGACCGGTGAGCGCCGCGACGATTGCCCATCTGTCAAACGCGACGCACCGCTGCGGGATGCTCGGCAGGTCCCCCTGCTTCTTGTCGGGGCCCCTCGCCTGGCAGATGCCGCGAAAGATCTCCTGCGCGAAAGACCGCTCGACGCCGCGCTCCCCCTCGGGATCGTCGGGCTGCCTCTTGTCCGCCGCGTAGTGCGGGGGGAATTTCTCGATCGGCATGTAGAGGAAGGGCTTCGTGATGCCCTTGCTCTCCGCGGCCTTGACCTGGCCCTGCGCCCAGTCGGTCAGTCGCGGAGGCGGCCAGCACGACGCCGGCAAGCCCGCCGAGGTCATGCCGCCCAGGCCTGCGGCGATGTCCACGTGGACCGCTGGCTTGCGGCCGCCCTGGAGCGCCTGCAGGCGGGCGCTCGCCGGCCCCTGTGAACCGCTCGGCGCCGCGGCCTCGGCAGCTGCCTGCTGCTCGGCGGACTGGGTTGCCTTTGCGACGGCGCGCTCGAGGAAAGCGACCTCGCCCTCGACCAGCCCGTTGAGCTGGAAGGTCGCGGCCCTGACGTTGAGTTTGACCAGGTCCTCCTGACTCTCGGTGCCGTTGGCCGCCAGCACATCGACCGCTGTCTTCAGCCGCGCGCGGTCGCGCTTCGCGCGCCCGCCCACCCCGCGACTCGAGAAGATCGAGGAGCGGCGCGGACATGGCAGGCGGTAGTGGAGCCAACCACGAGGGCGCACGACGGGAAGGTAAGCAATTCGCTCGCTCGAGCGAAACAGCTACGGACCGAAATCGCCCAGCCGGGCAAGCACGCAGGACCGACGAGAACGCGCGCGCCACGGGACAATGCACGAACACGTGACACCACACTTGCCCGACTTTGGGGCGGCGAACATGTGTCGCCCGCGCTAGGGCGGGCGCACTTGCGACGGCAAACCCGGCGCTACGGACCGTTGTGCGGGTGCGGTGGTGGCACCGTTGGGTCTCCCTCGTTCGGGTAGTCCAGCAACAGGACGCCCTCGTGCGGGTCGCCTGAACATCAGCGCTATGGTCGCGCTGTCGGGTCGCCCTCGACCGGGTCGCCCGAGCGCAGGTGCGTCTGTAGCACCGTTGGGACTCCCTAGGTCGGGTAGCCCAACAACAGGACGCCCTCGGGCGGGTCGCCTGTACTCAAGCGCTACGGTCGCGCTGTCGGGTCGACCTCGATCGGGTCGCCCGAGTTCGGGTGCGTCTGTAGCACCGTTGGGGCTCCCTCGGTCGGGTAGCCCCACCACAGGACGCCCTTGGGCGGGTCGCCTGTAACCGAGCGCAATGGTCGCGCTTCTGGGTCGCCCTCGATCGGGTCGCCCGAGTGCAGGTGCGTCAGTAGCACCGCTGGGACTCCCTAGGTCGGGTAGCCCAACGACCGGACGCCCTCGAGCGGGTCTTCTGCTCACAAGCGCTATGATCGCGCTGTCGGATCGCCCTCGGTCGGGTCGCCCGAATGCGGGTGCGTCTGTAGCACCGTGGACTCCCGCGAACGGGAAGCAAAGCAAAACACACACAGGCGCGCGACCACCGACGCCGGGCCACGCAGGAGACGGCACGAAGCCAGGAACAAGCGACGCGACACGACGACGACGACGCGGCGGCAGCGGCGGCGCCAGCGGCGGCGAAGCAGCAGCGACGGCAGGCCGCGGCGACGGCGGACGGCGACGGCGCAGCGACGGCGGCGGCGGCGGCGGCGACGCGGCGGCGGCGGCGGCCACGCCCGACGACCGCAGGGGCGAAACACGGACGAAGACCACGACGACGGCGACACCGCGGCGGCGGCAGCGACCCCAGGGGGGGAGGCGCGGCGGCGACGGCGAGAACCCACCAGACAGACGGACGACGGACGACCGACAGACCGACGTACGGACGAGGGACGACCGACGGGCCAACGACCGACGAGCCGAGCGAGGCCACGCCCGACGACCGCCAGGGCGAAACGCGGACGAATACCGCGACGACGACGACACCGCGGCGGCGGCAGCGACCCCTGGGGGGGGGGGGCGCGGCGGCGACGGGGAGAACCCACCAGACAGACGGACGACGGACGACCGACAGACCGACGAACGGACGAGGGACGACCGACGGGCCAACGACCGACGGGCCGACGAAGAGGGGGGGGGGCAGGCCAGGGAAACGCGGGCAGGGACAGGCGGGGCGACGGCCAGGGAGCCCAGAGCGGACCCCAAAGGAAAGGGAACGGCGGTACCGAAGAGGCGAAAGCCGTCCCGCGTCCAATTATGGATAGAGCACAAGCACAAGCGAAAAAGGCGCCCATCGCGCACCGCAACGAAACAACCTCTCTTCAACATTATGGCAGAACGGCCGACGGGCCCGCGCCGCGCGAGCGCCGCACGAGCGCGGTGCCCAAATCAATATAATAGACAACCTGCGAAGCGACCATCGCCAAGGCGCGCCGCGATCCGCCCAGTGCGCGATCCCCGCGGCGCGCCTGCGCGAGCGACCGCGGCAGGCCCGCGCGAAACAACACAGAAGCGCAAATACGCGACTGCGGGCGGTGCGCGCTGCGGTCGGGCTGCATGCGGCGCGCGTCGCACGCGCCGCGGCGCCGCAGGGCCCGTCGGCCGACCTGCGAGTTGTGCCCGCGCAGCACCCTACGTGTCGTGGTGGCAGCAATCCTAACTGACTGACGGACTGAATGACTGACTGACCGACGTACTGTCTTCCTCTTAGGAGGCCATCTCTGGGCGTCTGGGGGCCGTCCCAGCGCGGTTCGGAATGAGAAACCGACCCCCCAGTGAAGGCATCGGGGGCTCCGTGGGCCAGCGATTCGAGAAGATCTAAAACAAATAATTATTATGGTAGCCAACTTGGACCCCAAACAGGAGGTTCTTAGGATGTAACCTCTGCGGTGCAATCGAATGTGGTGCAATGCCGAGACGAATGCGGCGACGGGGGCGGCGACGGCGGCGACGGGCAGCACCGACGGCGACGGACGGCCCTGCATCCGAGACGAGCGGCGGCAACGGACGGCGACGGGCGGCACCGCCTGCAAAAGCCGGCCCTGGTCCCGAGATACTTAAGATAAGTAGGAACTGTTTGGGCAGAATACATGTGTATATATATATATACATGTACATATATATGTACATATATATATATATACATACATATACATATGGTCGCCCCCCCCCCCCCAGCACCCCCCAAACCACAAAACCACAATTCCATCATTGATCGCCTGCTCCTTCTCATCCTCCTCCTCTTCCCCATCCTCCTCTCCCTCCTCCTCCTGCTCCTCCTGGTCCTCGTGGAAGGATGACCTGTCGCGCTGGAGTTTTGATGCGGCGGTGCACATGGACTCCTGGTGTGGAGGCCATACAAAGGGATTTCCTTTTTGAAAAGCCTTACAAAGGGCCCGCCTTCTGAAGGAAAGCATATGGAAACATCGATAACCCTAATAAGTTTGAAGGTTTTGGTCAGGAAACCCTGTGGCAACACAGATAATCCTGACAAGTTTGGAAGCTTTGGTAAGGAAACCATATGAAAGCACACGAAATCATAATCTGTTTTTTGTTTTCTGGAGACGGGCGTCCCTCCTCCTGCTCCTTCAACAACTCCACGCCCCCCAGGGGCAATGCGCCAGGCAGGAACACCTGCGAAAACACAGATAATCTTGATATGTTGGAAGGCTTTGGCAAAGAAGCCATGTGAAAGCACAGATGACTGTGATATTTTGGAAATGGTTGGTGAGGAAACCTTTCGAAAACACAACTGATCTTGATACTTTTGAAAGTTGTGGTACGGAAGCCGTGTGGAAACACAGATAACCCTGATACTTTCAAGTTTTCTGGGTACGGGCGCCCCTCCTGCTGCGCCTCCAGACTCATTGCAGCGCGCCTGTATCCCGAAAGTCCTGATTTATCAGGAATATCTGTGTTTTCACATAGTTCCCTTACCACTTCAAAATTATCAAGGTTATCCGTGTTTTCACCAGGTTTCCTTACCAACACCTTTCAAATAATCAGGGATATATGTGTTGTCACCGGCTTTCCTTGCATGAGCCTTCAAAACTATCAGGGTTGCATGTATGTTCCACACGGTTCTCCCACCAAAACCTACAAACTTTTCAAGGTTATCCGTGCTTTAACAGGGATTCCTTACCACAACCTTCAAAACTACGCGGATTAGATGTGCTGTCACCAGGTTGCCTTACCAACGCTTTCGCAAATATCAAGATGATTTGTGTCTGTTGATGGTTTCCTTACCAACGCTCCATGGACCCATTTGTGCCTAGTCCTAGACAGCAGACCTTGATCGGCCGACTGGGAGACGTGGGCAGCAGACGCTAGAGAAAGAACAATAGCACAACTATGATGAGGGTGACGCTTTCTGGAAGGTGGCGTTTGCGGCTGCTGCTATACACCCCGTCTTCAGAAAAATCGGGGCAGCCATTGTATAATCGATCAGCTTTTTTAATTACGAGGGGCAGCGTTGACCGAGAGAGAGAGGGAGAGAGGAAGCGAGAGCGAAGGAGAGAGAGAGAGAGTGAGAGAGAGAGAGAGAGAAAAAGTGAGGATGAGGATGCAGAGGAAGAAGAGGAAGATGAGGAGGATGAGGAGGAGGATGAAGATGAGGATGAGGATGGGCATGAGATAAAGGTGGGATATATATATATATATATATATATATACATATACATATACATATATATATATATATATATATATATTCCGTCGACCCGTATCAGAAGGACGCACGACAGTATGCAAGGGCCGTGGAGGGCTATTTCGAAGCTTCTCGAGCGGGGCGCGGCCAGCGAAAGTGGCCAAGGATCGGCCGGAGGGGCAAGGATCCATAGGGACCTTGGGAAGGTTGCCCATCCTTCCGATGGTCCGCTGGATGTATGTATGTAAATGTGTAGATAATGTTTTTTTATTCGGCTTTTCGACATTGAGCGGAAATGGTTGGGGAGGGGGGGGCGGCTGTCTCCAGACCTCTGCTTAGCGCGACTGTTTGCGGCAGTGCGTTCTGTGAGGGGAGGCTCCACCCGCTCAAAACAGGCGCCCAAAACAGCCAAGGTCTACTCATTGGGGGGGACGGGGGATTGGGGAGCCCGCGCCGATCGGCAAAACAAGGAATGAAACAAACGATCACGTACGTCTTATCTCGCGCGATGCCTGGGAACGGGGCGGGGGAAGGCGGAGAAGGAGAGGGCAGGGGGTCACGGAGGCGGAGGAGCCAGGCGAAACCAGGCATCGGGGGCCCAGCCGCGGCCCACGCGTCCCGGAGGCCACCTGCTCAGAGGCCCTTCGGCCCCGAGCACGCCTCGGCGCAGGACTCGCTGGCCGTGCCCGCAGCTCCGGCGGAGGACCGGGCGGAACAATGGACGAGGAGGAGGAGGAGGAGGAGAAAGAGGAGGGGGAGAAGGGGGAGGAGGATGAGGAGGAGGAGAAGGAGGACGAGGAGGAGGACGAGGATGACGAGGACGAGGAGGAGGAGGAGGAAAAGAAGGAGGAGGAGAAGGAGGACAAGGAGGACGAGGAGGACGAGGACGAGGAGGAGGAAGAGGAGGAGGATGAGGAGGAAGAGGAGGAGGAGGAGGAGACGGGGAAACTTCTCCTGGGAGGGAGGCCTCCGCCTCCCGAGAGCCGCGCCGCCCCGAGGACGCGCAGGGGCGCCGGAGCCGCTCCGGACGGCGCTACGAAGGAGCGCCCCGAGAGAGCGCCCCAGAGCGCTCTGGAGCGACTTTGAGGGACAGCGACAGGGGGGGAATGGGGATATGGAGGGGGCAACATCGACCGGCAATCCGCGATGCATCACCCGCAGATTGGCGATAGGCCTCCGATGGTGAACACGCACGCTCCTGGGCAGGTTGGGGCCATCGGGCCCCTGTCGGCGATGAATGGGCGATCGATGCATCATCCCCCCTATGCCTATGCACCTCCCCTATCGTTGCCCCTGAGATTTACGTCTGGCCAAACCTGAGCAGGAGAGCCCTCCACCGAGGACGCGAAGCCCTCCCCCAGCCAAGCCGAAGAGCACTCGAGGGTAGACCCTCCCCCAGGATGCACAAAAACCCTCAGCAGGCACGAAGAACAACAGGGAACCCTCCCTGGTGCCCTCATCCCGGGCATGCCTGAAAAACTGCCACGATGCGCGATTCTCGAACTTCATCCTTGAACCTCGATCGACGACGATGACTGCGGCGGCAACGACGGCCCGCAAGACCGAAGCGTCGCGACCACGCGTTTGTTCCCTGTGTTTGCTTCGGTTTCCCTGTGTTTTTTTCCGGTTTCGTGCGTGGCTTTTTCGCCAAACGATCAAGGATGCTCCTCGAGGGTCCTCGCCGAGGAAAAAACGCACACGTCCGAGCGATGCCAAGTGGAGGAGAGACCTGGACATCCTACGATGCACACTCTCTGCGCGAGCCCGCCGCAGGTCGTGGGCTTTCGCCCCGGATCCACTGTTCATGGCCCTCAGTGAAGGGGAACTGGGACACACAAATAAAGACACACAAATAAAAATATCCCCCATATTTTCCCATATTTTCTGGGTTTTTGTCTTCCCGCCCAATTCCCATATTTTCCCATATTTTCCTAAAAATCGACGAATATTTGTGTCTGTGTTTTTTCCCCTCCTGACTCAGGGCCCGAAATGACGTGCCCCATGGGCCGAGATCGGCGAGAGAACCGTGCTGCAAAAATCAGATCGTCGGAGATCTGGATGACCGGCGGCAGCGCCAGTGTCGGCGGCGACCTCAGTGGGCCCTGTCAACGACAGGGCCGTTTTTTTACCGGTTCCGCTTTGCCGTTTCTTGCCGGTTCCGACGCCGTTTTTGTTACCGGTTCCGTCGCCGTTGTTTGACCGGTTCCGGCTCCGGTTCCAATCCTGGAGCCATTTTTTCCCGTTTCTGGTCGCCGTTTTTTTGCCGTTTCCATTTTCAAGGGACACTTTCTCGGAAACGGTAAAAAAACGGCCCTGCCGTTCCCGGGGCCCACTAAGGCCTGGACATCCTACGATGCACATTCTATGCGAACCCCCACAGGTCGTGGGCGTTCGCCCCGGATCCGCTGCGCATGGCCCTCGGGCCCGATGACGTGCCCCGTGGGCCGAGATCGGCGGGAGAGCCGTGCTGCAAAAATCAAATATCGGAGATCTGGATGTACAGGGGCCCTGGGACACACAAATAAGTACACACACTAATAAAGATATCCCCCATATTTTGCCATATTTTCCGGGTTTTCGTCTTCCCCCCCGCTTCCCATATTTTCCCATATTTTCTGGGGAGTCGACGATTAATTGTGCCTGTGTTTTTTCCCCTCCTGATGGATGACCGGCGGCAGCGCCAGCGTCGGCGGCGACGGCTCCCCCCCGCCGAGCGCCTGCAGCACGCCGACCAGCACCTTGCGCACCGTGTGCTGCTCCTTCTGCGACTCCCTCCCCTGGCCCGTGGTCGAGGGGGCACCGAGGACCCTCGCGGCGCGTCACCGCCGGCGCAGGCTTGTCCGCCGAGAGCCTCGAGCACGACGCACGTGGTGTAGTGAGTGCCGACACCAACCGCGTGCTGTTGGTGGATCTTACCAGGAGAGACACATTGGGACGACGTGTAATTAGGTCGGGCATGTCCCCCCTACAGGCGGAATTTGGGCGACAGTTCAAACATATCCGTGTACAGACAGAATCGGCACACATGAGAAAAATCGTCCCCACACTATTGTTTTACTATGCTTGAATATTCCCCCTGCAGAGGGGCAGGCTTGACTTAAATGCAGAATGACGACGCACAGTGACACATCCGACGGCACGCCAGGGCAGGTCCGCTTTGCCTGGGGGAAGGAGGGAGGAAGGAAGGGGGAGGAATAGGATCGAGGAGGGGGAGCAGAAGGAGAGAGAGGACGGAGGAGGACGGAGGAGAAGACAGGAGGGGGAAGAGGGCGGAAGAGGAGGAGGGGGAGGAGGTGGGAAAGGCTTTCCCGGGTTTTTGTTTAAGATCTGCGGATATGACGTAAGAGACAGCCCTTGGATGGACAAACCACCGACAACGCGCATAGTGTGCATCTGAGTGGGTTTCGGAACGCAAGCTCGCTCAGCTGCCCCACATCTGCAAGCGCTGGAAGAGAGAGAGAGAGAGAGAGAGAGAGAGAAAAAAAAAAAAAAAGAGAGAGAGAGAGAGAGCAACGCGGGCCCCAGTCTCCATTTGGGCGTGGGCGCTTCCGCAAGGGCGAGGACAGATGCGGGAGGGCATGAATGGGAGGAGGACGGAGAACAGGGGAAATAAGGGAGAGCAGAGAGGTGGACGTAAAAAGCGGGATTTCAGCATCAACCACGCGCACTCGTAGGTGACCTCCCACTGCTGCTCACTCGCTCACTCATGCCATACGTCGGAGCGCGCGGGCGAAAGAAGACAGGTTCCCAGCCTGTTCTCACCATTTTGCGGGAGCGGCGGCAAGACGGGGATCGCAAAAATCACAACGTGCGCGGCAAGAGGAGGAGGAGGGAGGGAGGAGGACAATGCAGATAGGACGCCAAGGCACCGGGCATCACATGCAACGTATGTAAACAAAAAACTACATGATGCTACTGGTGACCGGGTTCATCACCATGGTGTGCAACGTGTTCAGCAGTACTGGAGGCCTCCCAGATGGGATCCGAGCAGATGGGGTCGGAGGATCGCGCCGCATCGCCGATACATCGGCGATGTATCGGCGATGCATCGGCGATGCATCGTCGACGTGGGCGATGCATCGGCGACGCCGGCGTGGAGAAAGTCGGGCTCCGCATCGCGCCGCATCGCCGATGCATTGGCGATGCGGCGCGATCCTCCGACCCCCCCTACTCCGACCCCATCTAGGAGGCCTAGAAATACTGCGCAACTCGATGGGGTCCTGCAGGCGCTGCTACCAAGTATGTTCCGGGCCGAGATGAGCAACCAAAGCCTTGTGTAGGCATTTCGCACCACTCGTGTTTGGGTCTGCCTCTCCTCCTTTGATACGCATCCACATCTGAGAGAACTGTGCCGTGGTGCACTGCGCCGGGCTGGAACGTGCCGGGCTGAAACGTGAATGGCCCTGCAGATCGAACTTGAGAAGGGGAGGATGGAAAGGAGGAGGATGAGGGAGGAGTGGAAAGGAGAGAGGCGATGAGGACGAGGCGGGGGGAGGAGAAGGAAGGGTGAGCGTTGAAGAGGACAGGGCTGGATGTGGGAGAAGCGTCGAGGCTGGCGGAGGCGGACGAGAAGGATGGCGGGACAACAGAAAAAGGCCCCCCTGCCCCCGCTTGTCGAACGCGAGGCTCTTGAGCGTCTTGACCTTCGGGGGGGCATCAGCTCGCCACCCGCTCCGGCCCCTGGCCAGCCGATCCCGGGCCCAGAGCTCGGAGCGAAGGCCTCTCCCCGGGCGAGCCAGGAGACCACAGACACCGATCGCGGGCAGAGGGTGGGTTCAGCCAAGATGGGCGATGTTGTCAGCTCCCAGATGGGCGTTTTCTTAGTCGTTGGTTCGAAATTGGGGGCACCGCCTGCGCCCCGCACCCTCCGGCCGCCCGAGGCCCCGCCAGCCCGCGCCCTGTCTCCCCGAGAAGTGCTTTGCGCGCCCCGCCCAGCGCTTAGCCGGAAGAGGCCCGCTCTCGACCCGCAGACCAAAAAAAGTCCGACATCGGGCGGATTGAGGGGGAGGGAGGGCGTCTGGCTCTGGACCTCTGCGAAGTGCGACTCTGTTTGCAACAGGGCGTCCATTCTGGGGGGGCGCTCCACCTACTCGAAACGGGCGCCAGAAACAGCCAAGATCTACTCCGTAAGGGAGCGGGAAAGGGGGGGAAAGGGGGGGGGCGCCGATCAGGAAAACAACGAACAAGAGAACTGTCACCAAACATCCAACAATGTTTCGGCTGTGCGGCCACAACGGTCCCAGCCAGTTCCGCGAGGGCACGGTCGAAAAGCAGTTACACAAGCAACATGGGCGCACAATTAGCAAAACAACATATTCCAAGCGCTGTAATGCGAATATAATTGCAGACGCATCGAAGACGAATCGGCCGACATCTTGAGGCTATCGTGGGCGTCTTGGAGCGCTCTTGGGCTGTCTTTGGGGCCTCTCGTACCGCTCTTGGAGCTCTTGGCGCCATCTGGGGGCGTCTTCATCCTCCCGGCGCGATTCAAGCGCGCTCCTGCAGCCCTGGGGCCCACGCGGCGCGTCGAGAGGCCGCCCTTGGAGCCAACAACCCTGTGAATGTATGTATAGATAAAGAGAGAGAGAGAGAGAGAGATTTGAAACATCAAAAAGTGAGGGGGCCGAACAATCATTCATTGTCCCTGGGAGAGAGGTTGGAAAGTGGATCCGTGGTGAAGAGTATGCTTGTTGCGTTGTTGTTGTTGTCGCTGTTGTTATTGTTGCTGCGGCTGGTGCTGTTGTTGTTGTTGTTGATGGTGGTGGTGGTGTTGCTTTGTTTTTGATATTGTTTCTGTACTTGGTATTGGTGTTGCTGTTGTCGTTGGTGTTGTTAATGTTGTATTTGTTGTTGTTGGTGTTGTTGTTGTGGTTGTTGTTGTTGTTGCTGTTGTTTGTTATCGTCGTCCCCCCCGCAACCCACCCGCGACCCACCCGCGACCCACCCCGCGACCCGCCCGCGACCCACCTGTAACCCACCTGCGACCCACCCGCGACCCGGCCCGCGACCCACCCGCAACCCCTTCGCGACCCACCCCGCGATCCGCCCGCGACCCACCCGCGACCCCACCCGCCAACCACCTGCGGCCCACTCGCGACCCTGCCCACGACCCACCCGCGACCCACTCGCGACCCACTCGCGACAGACCTGCGACCACCCCGCGACACACCAGAAGGTCGGCGCCTGCGGCGGGCTCGTTGCAAAATTTGTTAGACTTGGGCGCCTGCGGCGGGCTTCTTCAGAGCCTCGCAGACTGCCGACGTCCCCGCCGCCCCCTCACTCTCAGTCGCAACTGCGGGGTAAATACATAACGGGGGGGCTAGGGCCAGGGGTCCCCAAGCCAGAGCCTCGACTGGCGACTGGTGTTCCGGGGGTGTCGTCAAGCTTCCCGGAGCCACCGGCTGTCCCCACAGAGGACCACGAGAGCCCCAAGACAGTTAAAGAGCGCCCCAGGACAGCCCAGAGGGGCCCAAAGAAATCTCCCCACAGGAGCGTCAATAGGCCAAATTTGTACATGTCCATTCGGTTTTTGCGGCTCTGGGCATTCTGGCTTTTTCGGCATCCTGACCGCCTACAGCGGCCCAAAGGGCCTCGCCCCGGGACAGGCCCCATACCCTCCAAGCGGGCCCCAAGACAACCCAAGAAAGCCCGAAGGCGGCCCAAGAGAGCCCAGAGGCGGCCCAAGATGGCATCCGTAGGGCGTCCGAGATGACCCCCGGGCGACCCCAGAGCCCCCCAAGACGGCCCGAGAGCACCCCAAGACGGCCCTGGCGGCCAGAGGGGCCCTCCAAGTCGCCCCCATACGGTCGAAGTGGGCCCCAAGAAGGCCCCGAGCCAGCCCAAGAGGGCCCCAAGACGGCCAAACAGAGCCCCGAGGCGGCCCAAAAGAGCCCCACGAGAGCGTCCAAAATACGTTTGCTTCCCCAGTAACCTTGCTTCCAGAACATTCGCCTGTGCCGATCCCGAAAACTTCGAAGAACCCATACGAAGGCCCCCTTTCACCCGAGGATTTCCCTCATTACCCTCATCAGAAGCGAGCGCGCAGCGCATTCGAACGTTCGGGGCATGAGGAGGGTAATGCAGCCAGTGGGCTGAAACACAAGAGGATAGAGAGGGAGGGGAAAAGAAGGGAGCCTACCAGACTCCTCGATCATCTTGCTACGATCCGTCGCGTCGAAAGATGAATGTCTTGATGACGATGAAAAGGGTGCTGAAGCCAACGGGAGAGAGAAGCACATGGGAGGAGGGATGATATGGCGGCGGACATTGAGAAACGAGACAATCACAATTGGGACAGTGAAGTAAGACGGGGTGGAGGATGAATGAGAGAGAGAAAGGTAGACAGAAAGAGAAGGAGGGAGAAAGAGAGAGAACGAGAGAGAGGGAGAGAGAAGGAGAGAGAACAACAAAAAAACGGAGAAAGAGGATCAGAGACAGAGGGACAGAGAAAGCAATCGAGGAAGTATGATGATGAGAGTTGGGAGAAGAAGAAGGGAATTCGCCAGCCCCACGGGCCAAAGGCTTGCTGGGATCTCTGGCGAGTGGTAAACCGTCTCTCTAGTCAGCGCGCGCGGGGGGCGGCCCCTGGGGGGTCCCGGACGAAAAAGTACCCCGGCCGGTCCTGTCCAGAGAGGGGCTTCCCTTCCGGGCGCGGCTTTCCGGCGCCCCCGAGCGCTTCCCGAGGGCTGGAGGAGGAGGAGAAGGAGGAGGAGGAGGAGGAGGAGGAGGAGGAGGAGGAAGAGGGGGAGGAGGAGGAGGGGGGGGAGGAGGAGGAGGAGGAGGAGGAGGAGGAGGAGGAGGAGGAGGAGGAGGCCCCGAGAGTCCCCAAGACGGTCCAAAAGAGGGCTCCGAGACGCCGACCGATCGGCCAAGGCGCGCAAGATGGACGCTTGGCGGCCGCAGACGCTCCCACAAGACGGCCCAAAGAGGCCTCGAAGAAGCGTCTCAAGAGGGCTCCGGGAGGCGAACACCACAGATGTCCGATTGGTGTTTGAGGGATGTTGACGTTCCCATCTGTTCGGCTTCCCGACGCTTCAGGACGGCCCACGAGGAAGCACATATCGCCCCAAAACGACCAAGAGGCCTCCAAGAGAGCCCCACGAGGGCCCAGGGGGGCCCCAAGACGGCCCCGAGAGGCCTCCAAGCCGGCCCAAAATATCCCCAGGACGGCCCCGAGAAGGGGCCAGGCGAGGAACCCGAACGGGCATTTCAAGCCCTCGGCCCCTAGAGGCTCCCGAGACCCCCAACGAGGTTTCGAAGAAGCGTCTCAAGAGGGCTCCAGGAGGTAAAAAACATAGATTTCACTTCGGATTTTGAAGGATTTGGCCGTTCTCATATGTTCGGCTTTCCGACGATTCAGGACGGCCCACGAGGCCCAAACTATCGCCCAAAGACAGCCCAAGAGGCCTCCAAGACGGCCCAAGATATCACCAGGACAGCCCCAAGGGGGGGGGCCAGACGGGGAACCCGAACGGACATTTCGAGCCCTCGGCCCCAAGAGGCGCCCAGGATGCCCCAAGAAGCCCCCACGAGCCCCCCAAGAGGCTCCAGGAGGCCACCAAGAGGCCCCACAAGAGGCCCCCAAGACTCCCAAGAGGCCCCCACGAAGCCCCACGAGGCCCCCAAGAAGCCCCCCGAGAGGCTCCCCAGAGGCTCCCTCCGACGAGATCCCAAGAAGCATCCATGAGGTCTTTGGCCCACAACCCAGGTGCGTGCCGAAACTCTCCTACATCGGGGATGGACAGACCTCCCTTTAGTAAAACGTGGTTTAGTGAAAACGACCTCGGGCCCAAACCTGGCGGGCGCAAGCCTGGAAAATAACGGCCGCGGCGCTCTCTCGAGAACCGGAAACGGACAATTCACTAATCGACGTGTCAGGGTAGGAGGTCTATCCACCTCCGACTACAGCTCTCTTGAGCTACCTTGGCGCCCTCTGGGGCAGTCGAACAGCTCCCTTCGACAGGGTGCGAGCCACGTCTCCAGAGGTCTCCTCGAAGATCGAACTGCCCTCACCCTGGGCACGAGCGCGCCACCACGCAGCCACAGTGATGCGAGGTGGGCCGGCGGACTGAGCGAAGCGATTCCATACACAGGAGGACGGCAATGAGCAGGCCGAGGTCGAGGAGGGCCCTCGCTCTGACGATATGTGGCGATCGGGCTTCGAGAATTGGCCCTGACCCGTCCGATGTTGAGCCGCTGTTCCAGTCTGCGCTAGAACCGAAGCGCGCGTGGATCTAGAAACCAAATAAATGAATGTATAGAAGTATGTATGTATAATGTGTATATGTGCAAATAGAATAGATCGACACATGTATACAAATACAGACAGACAGACAGACAGACAGACAGACAGACAGACAGACAGACAGACAGACAGACAAACAGAAAGAAAGACAGGCATACATGTATATATCAGTCGTATCGTTCTGGTCTCCGTGGGATATTTTCCAGGGTGACAATGAAACAACAAATGATTATTCGGCGGCGATTTCATCGCAGTCGGGATCCAGTGGAGGGGGGGGAAGGGGGGTCATCATTTTTGAAACATGTTTTGGACATTAGCTGATCGTCGGCGATCCATTGTGAGATCGTCCTGGCCTGGGGCCCGATGGTGGGCCCAGAGGTTCAGATCGAAAACACACTCCGGGATCGACGAAGTATGCCTACAAGCCTCCTAGATGGGGTGGGGGCAAATGGGGTCGGAAGATCGCGCCGTATCGCAGATACATCGGGGATGCATCGGCGATGTATCGACGATGCATTGGCGATGCACCGGGGGTGCATCGTCGACATCGGCGATGCATCGGCGACGTCGACATGAAGCAAATCGGGCTCCACATCGAGCCGCATCGCCGCTGCATCGGCGATGCGGCGCGATCCTGCGACCCCATCTACACCGACCCCATCTGGGAGGCCTGGAGATGTGCCCCGAGCCTTCTCCCGAAGGTCGCCCGTCCACTCGTTGACGAGGGCGTCGGCGACGTCCTTGGGTCGGTCTCCTGGCCCCGCCTCTCGTCCCTCTCGCGGGAGCGCCCAGCGTCGGGGGAGGGGGGGGGCGAGCCAGGGGCAGGAGCGTTTGGTGGCAACTCATGGGAGCCTCCCATGCCATCTCGTCGGCTCGTGCGAAGAGACGCTGATCGAGGCTAAATGGAGCGCTACCCGACGCTGAATCGGCGCTATCTCGTCGACTCCCAGACGCTCATCGACGCTAATCGCTAATCCACGCCAGAGACGGAACTCAGAGGGCACGCGAGGCTCCCACGCTTCGCCACCGAAGGAACGAGGGGCAGGAGTTGGGGCTGCACAGGACGTCCGAGAGTTGTGAGGCAATGGAGAACGCACACCCTACCTGGTGACTCATCGCGAAGTTCGCCAGGGTCTGCCTTTTTAGGCAAGCGCGTTCCACTACTCGCGAGGTGCCTCCTCGCAACAGTCCGAGAAACACATGTCTGCTTTGCTGTAATATATATATATATATATATATATACACACACACACATATAACGGCGCTCCGGGTCCGGGGGCCCGGGGCCGGGACCCCGACCACAAACCCCGGGGGGCCCGGAGGCTCGTCGGACCGCCGGACGCCGTCCAAGATCGTTCGCAGGCGGCTTCGGAACGCGCTCCGATGGCTCCAGATGCCTTCCAAGACGCCTGTCATGACACCAAGAAGGTCCCAGAAGCCTCCAAGACGCTCCGAGAGGCAGCCCAAGAGAGGCCCAAGAAGCAAAAATCGTGTCATTCCTATGGGAAAACGTATATTTTTCGCATGTTCGCCTCTTGGGCTTTCACCGCGTCCAAGACGGCCCAAGAGGCGCCCAAGACGGTCTACGAGGCCTCCGGGAGCGCTCCAAGGCTGCGCACGAGTGGCCCAGGACGGCCCCAAGACGGCCGAAGAGAGCCCCAAGACGAGTTCGAGAGGGGTCCCAGACGGAGAAAGCCAACCTCGAATTCCGAGCTTCCGGCCCAAGAGGCTCCAGGAGGCGCCAAAATGCCGCCAAGAGGCGCCAAAAGGCTCCCAAAAGCACCCCAAGACGTTCCGAGAGGCACCCCAAGAGAGGTCCAAGAAACAAAAATCGTGTCATTCCTATGGGAAAACGTATATTTTTCGCATGTTCGCATCTTAGGCTTTCACCGCGTCCAAGACGGCCCAAGAGGCCTCCAAGGCCGGCCTACCGGGAGCGCTCCAAGGCTTCGCACGAGTGGCTCAGGACGGCCCCAAGACGGCCCAAGAGAACCCCAAGACGACTTCGAGAGGGGTCCCAGAAGGAGAAAGCCACTCTCGAATTCCGAGCTTCCGGCCCAACATATCCCAGGAGGTGCCAAAACGCCGCCCAGAGGCGCCAAAAGGCTTCCAAAATCAGCCCAAGACGTTCCGAGAGGCACCCCAAGAGAGGTCCACGAAACAAAAATCGTGTCATTCCTATGGGAAAACGTATGTGTTTCGCATGTTCGCATCTTGGGCTTTCACCGCGTCCAAGACGGCCCAAGAGGCCTCCAAGACCGCCCCAAGACGGCCCAAGAAGCTTCCAAGAGGGCCCCAGGACAGCCCAAGAGGGCCCCAAGACGGCCCAAGAGGCGCCCAAGATGGCCCAAGAGGGCCCCAAGACGGGCCCAAGAGGGGGCCCAGAGGGGGACCACGAACCGCAAGCTCGAGCCTTCCGCCCCAAGAGGCCGCCAGGAGGCCCCAAGGAGGCCCCTCAAGAGGCCCCAGGAGACCCCCAAGAGGCCCAAAGGAGGCCCCGAGAAGCCCCAAATCGGCCCCCAAAATGCTTCGAACCTGCTTCCAGGAGGCCCCCGACAGGTTCAGAGGCTCCCGAGAAGCTACGTCAAACTCCCAGCGAGCGGCCGGACGAGGCCCCCCACAAAATCACAAGAGGGTTCCAGTATTTGTATCCTTCAGCGCTCTCTGGCCTTCTTCCCCCTGCCCCCTTCCCTGCGACTTTCGTTGACTCAAGCTCGCCTCCTAGCTAGAACCTAAGCGCGCGCGAAGCGCGCGCGTGGTTCTAGTATATATATATATATATATATATATATATATATATATATTATATATATATATATATATCGTGGATCCCCCGCGGGGGATCCAGGCCATTTGCGAGCAGTTACTTTGCGAGTAGTGGAACGCGCTCGTCGATTTTTGGCCGCGCACCCACCAGCGAGGGAGGGGGAGAGGAGGACGAGGAGGAGAAGAGGAGGAGATGGATGAGGAGGAGGGGGAGGACGAGAAGGAGGAGGAAAAAAGGGAAGGAGGAAGAGGAGGGAGGACGACGAGGACAGGATGAGGTGGAGGGGAAGGGGGAGGGGGAGGGGGAGGAGGAGGAGGAGGAGGAAGAGCTGCAGAGTGGACACGGGCCAGGCAGACTGCAGCCGGGCGAACGGGCACCCCGCGCCTGCCACCGGCGCGCCGCTGGCGCGGGCGAGGCGGAGGCGGGAAGAGCGCACACAGGGCAGAACCCAAACGGTGCTTTTCGTTTTCGCTTTGTTTTCGTTCGTTTTGCTTCGTTTTCCTTCGTGTTGTCTTCACTCCGTTTTCGTTGTGTTTTCGCTTTGTTTGTTTTGTTTTGGTTTCGTTTCGTGTTGTGTTCGTTTTGTTTTCGTTTTCGTTGTGAACCTCATTTGTTTTGTTTTCGTTTTCTTTCGTGTTGTCTTCAATCCGCCTCTGCCGCAAAACGGAGTCGAAGCGAAAACGGCCAACGAAATCGCAAAAACACCGCTTGGGTCCAGCCCTGAGCTCATATCCGCAAGAGGACAGCTCTGGGTCGGGCATGCCTTGCTGCAGTCGGACTATTGGGCGAAAAATCAAAAAATACGCGACAAGACTCCACGGTAGCAAAAACGGACACGCTCGACGGATCGTCCCCCCTCGGCCATGCCAGAACGCTCCTGCGCACTCGTCGCCTGTCGGGAGCAGCCAAGAGGGGGGTGTCCAAGAGGGGGGAGTGCAAATCATGACCGGCGGCACGTGCGCGGCCCAGCGGGGGGGCCAGGGACGTAATGAAGTAAGAAGAGGCGCCATGAGATCTGGAGAGATATCATGGCCCCCGCCATGATATCCACCCCCCCCAGTCATCACCCCCCTCTTTTCCGCTCCCGAACCTGGAGCGGCCGATCCCCGGCCTGCAGGCCTGCCAGAGAGGCGCAGGGGCGATTTTTGCTCTGACAAAAACCAGCCGCACGCGTACCAGCCTGCTTAAAAAGATTGAGGCCAACGACGGAGACGCTATTCGACCCAGCTCCTCGCAGCGCGGGAGAGGTCGTCGTCGTCGTCCGAGTCGCTGGCAATGGGGGGGCCAGAAAGGTCCTCCCACAAGGCCGAAACAGCCTGGGACACAGGAGGAGAGAGATGCTCCTGCCCCGACCACCCCATCTCGAACCCTCCCTGGTGGGTCGTTTCGGCGATGCATTGACGATGCTTTGCGATTCGGCGCGATCCTCCGACCCCGTCTACTCCGATCCTATTTGGGAGGCCTAGACTGGGACTCAAGAGGACATACTAGTACTATGCGTCCCCCTCGCAGGCCTGCGTCCGACCCGAACATATAATAAAACAATATTGGAATATATCGTTCCCCGAGCGGTACGGCCAGAACGCGCCCTCCAAGGAGTGTATACTATTGGACTTCTCCGCGAGTGCACATCGCATTCGCATGGTTGGGTGGCGCCGACGACGCCGACGCTGACGCCGACACCGACGACGCCGCCCCCGCCGCCGCCGCCGCCGACGCTGATGGACGCCTAGACAATCGGAGATATGGGTCCCCCGTGGGGAAACCAAAAGGTGCCGATACTGCTACACCCTGGACCTCTCCCCGGGTTTGTTCGGACCAGAATTTCGCAGCGAATCCAGCGGTGGCGACAACGGCCACTCAGGAGGCCCCAAGAGGGGGAAAGCGGGCGAAGGGCAGCGGTGTGGCTACCTGTTCCTCCTCTGGCCCCGCGTCCCCTCCGAACTCGCTGCTCAGCCGGACGATCTCGGCGATGTGCGCCTCGAAATCGCCGGCGGCCCCGCCTGAGGGGGGCGTATGTCACGGGAACGGGACCGCCGAAATGCCAAAATCTACGCCGGGACCGTCAAACAACGACGGTCGACCCATCCCCCAAACATCCGCCGACCCTGTCGGCGTGTGTGTGTGGGGCTTGTCCGTTCAAGTCGTCATCTCCGGCATTCGTTGGTCGTCGTCTCTGTCGCCCCTTTCCCTGCCTTCCCCCTTTCTCTGGGCTCGTCGAAGCTCCCTCCTTTCCCAGGGACGTCCTCAGCGCGCCAGCAAAAGCGAAGTTGAGCCACGCCGTAATTGAGTCGAATTGAAGCCCCTTCCCTTCGATCCCTCCCCCGCTGGGGGGGGGGTCCCCGGGGAGGGTCCCAGGGAGGGTCCCGGGGGTGGTCCCGGGGAGGGTCCCGGGGGGGGGGGGGGCTGGGTCAGATACGACGCCCCCTCGGAGAGTCCCAGGGCCCAAAGAAGCCCCATGATGGGCCAAGAGTGCCCCAAGAGGCCCCAAAGACAGTCCAAGAGAACCCCGAATCACCGAACGATCTGTCCAAGACGCCTTGACGGCCTCCAGACGGCCCAAGAGGCCTCCAGTAGCTTTCCCACGAGAGCCCCAAAAGAAGCTTTCCCACGAGCGCCCCAAGAGGCCCCTAAGACGGCTCCAGGAGAGTGCCCAGACGGGGGACCCGAACGGACATTTCGAGCCCTCAGCCCCGAGAAGCCCCCAAGAGGCCCCGAAGAAGCCAAGACGCCCCAAGAGGTCCCAAGAGGCTCCCAAGGGGCCCCCAAACTGCCCCCATGAGCGCTCGGAAAAAAACCCAAGAAGCACCCCTGAGGACTCAACCCACATCAGATTCGTCGTCGCTACCGCCGCCGTCGCCGTCGTCGCTCCCCTTCAAGGACGGATCCCGGAGCTCAAAAAGGCCTCTGGACCAGCGAAGATTGCCCCGAGACGCCTTCAGGACAGTTCAAGAAAACGTTGAATCGCCGAACGATCTGTGCAAGACGGCTTCGCAGCCTCTGGACGGCCCCATAGGCCTGCAAGACGGCGCAACGTGCCTCCAGGCGCTATCCCACGAAGGCCCAAACAAGCAAAATCGTTTGATTCTCGTCCGTTGTCCATAGATTCTTGCGTTATCGTTTCTTTCGCTCCCCGAAGCTCCCAGATCACCCCACATGCCCCCAAGATCGCCCCGAGACGCCCCAAGAAGCCTCCAACAGAGTCCTAAACTTCCTCCACCTCCAACTCATTCTCCTCCCCCTGCCCCCCCCTCGCTTTCATCTTCGTCGATCTCAGGGTCGGCAGCACCGGCCGTAGAGCCTTCGCAATCGACTGTCGCGTTCCCCGGAAAAGGAGGAGAAGGAAGACGAGCGAGGAGGAGGAGGGGGAGGAAGAGGAGGAGGAGGAGGAGGAGGAGGAGGAGGAGGAGGAGGAGAAGGAAGAGAAGGAGGGGGAGGAGGAGTAGGAGGAGGAGGGGTAGGAGGAGGATGAGGATGAGGAGGAGGAGGGGCAGGAAGAGGAGGAGGAGGAGGAGGGGGAGGAGGACGAGCAGGAGGAGGAGAAGGAGGAGGAGGAGGATCCCTGAAGGCCTCCTTCTGCACCCTAAAGGGCACCTTCAGGGGCCCTCAAGGTCCTCCTCCTCTTCTTCCTCCTCATCCTCCAACTCCTCCTCCAACTCCTCCTCCTGCTCCTCCTCCTCCTCCTCCTCCTCCGCCTCCTCCTCCTCGTGCACGTGCACCACCGAGACACAGCCACATCCACAAGTCCACACAACTCCACGTGGCCAGCCTACCCGTCCTACAGGCGGGGATGGGTACCGTCTCCTTCGGCTTCCGCGCCGCCCATCCCCACCCGCCAGGAAAGAGAGAGATCTCACGTGGCCTCTGCGCCGGCGTGGGTCGGGACGGTCCTGACGGCGCAGAGGCCGGTGCCCTGCCCTGGACCCCCTGGGAGGCGGCGGAGGCATGGACACGTGGCGGTGGCAGGTATCCAAATCCACCGCTCCTAAAAATGAGCAGTGTCCGACCGTCCCAGCGTTTCTGTAGACCTACCACGACATGCTCTCGGAGCACAGACAAGTTCTGAGAACAAAGGCAATGCTCTTAGAACGTGAGCCCGATGTGCTTAAACAAGACAGTTCCAGCCGGACATGTTCTACTACAGTTTCGTGCAGGCTACAAAATGTCCTTAGAACATCTATTTGGTGGGCCTATAGGCGAGCCAGGACGCTTCGCCACTGTTCGATCAGGGGGGACCTTCACCAATGAGAGCAAACGATGCAAGACCAATAGGGCGGCCGACTGAGCGAGGAGGTTCGCCGGCCATCTTGCCCCCACACTACGGGACCGTGGGGAAGCAAGCCGACGAAGGCGGACAATCCCAGGCTGTCAGGGTGGCCGGGGGGAAATTGCCCATGCACAACTCAAAGCCAGGGGGGTGACAACCCCTATCCCCATTCCATTCCCACTTCCTATTCCCATTCCTGTTCCTATTCCCTATACTATTCATGTTCCTATTTGTCCTCCTGCGCCTCCTCCTCAATCTCCAACTGCTGCTGCTGCTGCTCCTGCTCCTCCTACCCCTCCTCTCCCTCCCCCCTTCCCCCTCATCCCCTCCTCCCCCCCGCACTATCCTCCTCCACCTCCGCCTCCTCCTCTTCCCTTCCCTTCATCCTGCAGCTGCGAACATACAGCGCCGACACTGTGAGTCTGCACAAGCGATCGCAGGTGTCGAATAGAAAATCTGCTTGAACGCGACGGCAGAAAAATTGCCGGGGGGCAGACGATTCAATGCCGGCTTGATTTTGTTAGTCTGCCCATCTCATCTAATTTGAGGCCCCTCCGCGGGGGGGGAGGGGGGGGCATTTCTACAGTCCTGGGGCACGATTCTGAGGCTGCGGATGCTGCAAATTTGTGATATCCTCGTGGTTCCGAAAGAAAAACACCGGTCCAGACCCGAAACCACGAGTATCGACCACTCCGCGACTTGGAAATGGACTTGTCACGATTGGCGAATCGACGAGTCGCGGGAAGCCGACTGGCCCATCGCCAGTCGACTTCTCCGCGACTTGTCGACGAGGCCAGTCAACGGCTCTCGCGTGGCCTCCTCATGGCCCAGACCTGAGAACCGACAAGCCTGATGGGCAAGTTTTCCACCACCACTACCGTATGTAGGTCGGGGGAGAGGGGAGGATGAGGAGCTCCTCCTCCTCCTCCTCCTCCTCCTCCTCCTCCTGATCCTCCTCCTCCTCCCCCTCCCCCTCCCTCTCCTACATATGGTGGTGGTGGTGGAGAATGGGCCCGTCAAAGCCGCGGAAGACCACTTCCCAGGCTCGCCGCCAGAGCCTTCCGGCCCAGAACGGCGAGCCGCGGAAAGCCTTCCGGCCTCGCGCGGATCGACGCGGCCGGCTCTTCGGCCCGGGGCCTCTCTTCGGCCCGGGCGGGCAAGAGGATGCCCATGCCCACCGCGCCTCGGAGCTCTTGGGACCCACTTCCCCAGACACCAGAGATGGGATGCACAAAGACATACTAGTACTAGATGTTCTCCTTGGAGGCGCGCGTCCAACACAAACATATAGTATACCCATCTTGTAGTATATCGTTTCCCGAGCGGTGTGGCCGGGATGCGCCCGCCACGACGCATGTACTATAAGATTTCTCGGTGCGCGCATCGCCCCCGGGGGGCGACGCACATATAGTATAAGTATGTTGGGGGGACGCCGAAGAGAGGCGCAAAGAGCGCAGAAGCGAGAGGTTTGTCCATGTCCACTGCGCTCCGGCCTCTCTGGCGCCCCTTCCTGGTAAGTGCAGAAAGTGCAGCGCGTGGTGGATAGGTATGCAGGCTTTAGCCTGCAGCTTCCTCGCAGTCCACTCACGGACAAGGCTCCCGCTCGAGACGACCTCAAAACGCGAGCCTGCGAAACCCAAAAGAGACAAACAATACATGTTTCGGGTTACCCCGTCTGGTTTGCCACATTCCCTTGGGGGTCCTACAAAATTCGTGTTCCCCCTCGAGATGGACGATGGTCCCGCTCAAAACTACCTCCAGATTCAAGTCTCGAACACTCAGGAGAGACGACAAAGATAGCATTCGGATGAACCTCTCCGAATGGTTGCATGATCTGGGTAGCCCTCTTTCGACACGTCCTCCGAACCCCCTCAAAGACACTGCTCCCGCTAACACATGCGCTAAGGAATTCCTCAAAACTCAAGCCTCAGAAACCCAAGGGTGACGACAAACAACGATAACGATGGGATTCGGTTGACACCCTCAGATTGGTACGCAAATTCGTGTCGTGACCTCGGCATGGATCTCTGACACTCTGACACCGCGGGAATCGTTCACCTTTTAAACGATCTGCTGCTCCCGAAACGTCAGTTCGTTCGCCATAGACCTACTCTGGGCCGTCGGCGGCGTTCGACCTTGAACGCCAGCGGCATCATCGCCGCAGGTCGGCACGACGCGAACCTACCGTAACATGCTGCCGCGGGTCCTACAGGGAGGGGTTCCGCTCGAGACGTCGTCGCCGTTCACTCACGGAGGGGGTTCCAGCTCAAGACGTCCTGAAATTAAATGCGCTCGCGACTACGATCCTACACGTGCACGGATGATCGCCCAACATGACTGTGTGAGTGTCTGAATGATGGTGACGATGGTGGCGATGATGTGATGATGGCAACGAAGATGATGCTGATGATGACCATGATGATGAGGTCCATGATGATGAATAAGATGATGATGCTGATGCTGATGATGATGAGGGGAAGCTGATGACAATGATGACGTTGATGCAGATAAGTATGACTGCTTGAACGGACCGACGCCTTGGTATATACGTTGCAACCATACGATCGGTAAGCTACTCCCCCACACGGCATCTGACGAACATAATGCCACGCCAACTCAAGGCCAGGCGCCACGGGCAACAAATCACGTGCGGTCCGACCTAAGATACAGACACACCCTTCAAAAACATGAGGCCCCCCGCCGGATGTACAATAACATCTAATTATCCCAGTGCGACCCTACCTAGGAGTTGGAGCATTTAGGAATGCTATGCTATGCGATGCTGCGCTATACTATGCTATACTATGCTATGCTATGCTGTGCTATGCTATGCTGAGCTATGCTATGATTGGCTATGCTATGCTATGCTATGCTGTGCTAATGCTGTGCTGCGCTATGCTGCGCTCAGCTGCGCTCAGCTAAGCTAAGCTAAGGTAAGCTAAGCTATGCTAGGCTAACTAAGCTAGGCTAAGCTACGCTAAGTTAAGCTAGGCTAGGCACAAGCTAAGCTAAGCTAAGCTAAGCTAAGCTAAGATAAGCCAAGTTAAGCTAAGCTAAGCTAAGCTTGGCTTAGCTAAGCTTAGCTGGGTGAACCCAGGGGGCGCAACTGGGGGAACCGCGGGGCGGATGCCGGGGAACCGCCCGGGGCGAGCCCCACTGCCCGGGCCCTTTAAGCACATAGGGTAAGAACCCTTCTAGGCAGAGCCTAGGTAGGGAACAAACGCAAAGAACGATAATTTTGGTTTTTTAATCAGCTTGGGGGGTACCCCCCCGACGGGGGTCAACCTCGCCTCGTCGTCCCGCCGCGACGGGGGTCGGAGCGCCTTCGGCGCGCGGTTGCTGCCCGCGACGGGGGTCGATCTGGAGCTGTCGGCGGGGGTGACGCCACCCCTACGCTTATTAACAAACTCGGAGTAGGGTATACACCTCTGTCTTATACCTCGGTCCGACTGTGAAAACTAACGGTCTGCTGACCAGCCGGCGGGCCGGGCCCCTGACGGGCGCGGGACGGGCTAGAGACGCCAAGCAAAACGGAACCCTCGTTGGACGTCGTCGCAAAGCCATCGAACAACTCATGTTCAACAAGGGCGCTTAATTTCGCGCTTCGCGCTGCGCGGAGCTTCAACAACTTCGCGCTCTCGCGCCGCCCCCCGAGGGAGACGAGAAGGATGAAGGAAAACCGGAGCCGAACCGCGAAGCGCGCATAACTTCGCGCCCTCGAGGGCGCCCTTGTGCTCAAGGGCTGGGAGAGTACCTCCTGCCGTGCCTGGGAGACATGCTCCGAATCACGCAAGGAGGGGAAGCGGATCGATCAATCAGCCAAATAATGTGAGCACTCCGCTGGTGGCCAACGGACCAAGAACATAATCTCGAGGAGAACAAAACGGCTGGCGGAGGGAAGTTGTCCCGCTGGTGCCCTCTGCGTTGCTACCCTACGCGTTGCCTGCGCCAGGGCCAGCCAATTAAGATACAAACTCGGATGTAGGGATATCTCTGGCGGCGCTTGTGCCCTTTTACGGTTTTTACGGCCTCCACCGAGGTGCCGGAGGGGAGTTAGTGGCTGTGGCAGCAACGACCTCGAGCACGAGCATGGGCAACAAAGCAGGCGGTGAACAGCCCCAGATACGGTGAGGGTATTGGATGAGCAACCCTTGAATCAGGAATCCAGGGTCTGGAAACCGGTGAAACTCCGATCGTGGATCGGCCATGGATCACACTGCCGCCCTCATCAGATAGGGAAGCCCCCAGGGTCTGAAGCCTCCTGGGCCCATTCCTCGACGAATGTCCCCACCGCAATCCCAACGCCACCCGCCTGCGCGCATCGACCGCGCCGCAGGAGGGGTGCCGAAACGCTGAGAGCACGGACCGGCGCGGCGCGGCGGGCAAGGGCGGGAGGCCGTCCCCCGTGCAGAGGCGGGGCGGACCGTGTCTCCAGGCAGCGGCACGGCACGAGCAGGCAGAACACCGGCGGGCGGCCAGGGGTCGGGACAGGGCTGAACCTCAACGAAATTTGGTTCGTCTTGCTGTCGTCTTGCCATGCCTTACTCCCGGCACCTCCCTGCCAAGACGAGAAGCACAGCACGGCCGCAGTCCAGCAGAACGGCTTTTGGAGGTCCAGCCCTGGGTCGGGAGGCAGCACCTTCCGACAGAGCTCCCCAAAGGACGGCACCTCCACCTGGCCATCGCTCGGACGTCCATTCCCTGTGCTTGTTTTCGGTTTCGTGCGTGGTTTTTTCGCCAAATGATCAAGGATGCTCCTCGATGGTCCTCGCAGAGAAAAAAAACGCACATGTCCGAGCGATGCCAAGCCACCGATCACAGGAGGACACAGACAAGCCAGATCCGGGCGGGACACTCAAGTCAGACGCATCATCGAGGAAGCAAACGTGCACCCGAACAAGCGAATGAAATTCGGCGAGCGGACCCGCACGGGCGGGCGCGCAGGGCGGACGGACCCTGGCGAGCGGGCGGGCGGCGGGCGGGCGGGGGGTCGGACGGGCGGGACATCAAAACTTGCCGTTTACAAACACGAGGGCGGGACATGAAAACTTGCTGTTTAAAACTTGCTGTGTACAAACACGAGGGCTGTTTAAAACGTGCCGTTTACAAACATTAGAAAAGGGGGCGGACGGTCGGTAAATCGAGGTAGCACACGCGTACCCAAACGCGCGGGTCGGGTCGGGCGGGAGGACCCTCGCTGGCGAGCGGGTCCAGCCTGGGGTCCGGCGGCGGGCGGGGCCCTACCAGGCGAGCGGGAGGCGGACCAGTCGGCGACGACCACGACGACGACGACGGCGACGACGACGACAACGACGACGAAACAAGGACACGCCGATGACGACGACGACGGCAACGACGACGACGACAAGGGCGACGACGACGACGACGACAACGAAAACGACGACGACGGCGACGCCGACGACGACGAGGACTCAGCGACGACGACGATGACGACGACGGCGAAGGCGGGAAGGACGACGACGACGACGAAACGACGACGACGACGACGAAGACGAAGGCCACGGCGACGGCGAGGGCGGTAACGACGACGACGACAGCAAAGGCGACAACGACGACAAGATCGACAACGACAACAAGAGCGATGGCGGCGAAAAGGGCGACGACGACGACCACGACCAAAACGACAACGACGACAATGGCGATGACGACGACGACGACGACGACAACCCTCCTCTGCACGTCCACGCGTCCTTCACTCCTTCTTCTTCTCCTCCTTCTCCTCCACTCCTTCCTCCTCCTCCTCCTCATCCTCCTCCTTCTCCTCCTCTTCCTCCTCCTCCTCCTCCTCCTCCTCCTCCTCCTCCTCTCCTCCTCCCCCTCCCCCTCCTCCTCCTCCTCCCCCCCCTCCTCCTTATCCTTTCCCTCCTCCTCCTCCCCCTCCTCCTCCTACTCCTCATCCTCCGCATCACCATCCTCCGTCCCGCTGCAGGTCTCGCGAACAGGGCATGAGGAACTTTGCCGGGGGAACCCAGCCTGGCGAACCGAGCCTGGGGCACTGGGCCTGGCGAACCGGACCTGGCGAAACGGGCCTGGCGAAACGGGACTGGCAAACCGGTCTCTGGCGAACCTCATTTTTCACAAGCCAATCCTCTGGCGAACCAGCCCTCTGGCGAACTGGTCCTCGGCGACCTGGTCCTCTGGCGGACCGGTCCTCTGTCCCACCGGCTCTCTGCCCTCAAAGGGCCACCCCGTGCCCATTTTGGGGGGGCCGGAGGCACCGATCTACCGCTGCACACACGCGCTCCCGGGGCCTCGCCCAGGGTGCGTTCTGAGCGGAGAATCTCGAGGCGGAGCCCAGCGTGGCGACGAGGGCCTCCCCAAGAAGCGCCCCAGCGGCCAGCGAGCACGAGAGAAAGTCGGTGCTCGTCCTCTGGCCCCCGCGCCCCCCCCGCGGGGGCCACCCTCGTTGGCAGCGCTCAGCGTGCGCAGGAGCTCCTCTGCAGGCCTCCCGCATGGGGTCCGAGGAGAGGTGGGGGTCGCAGGGCCGCGCCGCGTCGGCGAATGCACCGGCCATGCATCGGCGCCGCGTCGGCGAGGCATCGGCGCCGCCCGCGCGGAGAGATCCGGCCAAAACGTCGCCGATGCGGAGCGACCCTTCGAGACCCTGCGCTTGGACCCCATCTGGGAGGCCGAGCTCCTTGTGCTCGCCGTCCTCGCTCTCTTCGCCCTCCTCGCCCTCGTCGGGCCTCGCCTCCCCCACGCCGCCGGCGTCGGGGTCGCCGGGGCCGGTCCTGTGGGGAGGAGGAGGCTCAGGGACGCACGCGCCATGCACAACAGAAGGTCGTGGTGTTTTCGGCGGCGAGCCTACCCTGGGTTTCTCCATAAACGTGGGGGGGTACCCCCCGACGGGGGTCAACCGCGCCTCGTCGTCCCGCAGCGACGGGGGTCGGAGCGCCTTCGGCGCGCGGTGGCTGCCCGCGACGGGGGTCGATGTGTGGCTGCTGGCGGGGGTGACGCCCCCCCGACGCCAATCAAGAAACTAGGAGTAGGGGGGGGGCGGGGTTTCTCAGAAGACTCGGACGGCCTCGGGCCTTCTGAGAAAACCTTATGAGCCCTCCCGAAGACACAACAGACTTCGGAGGGAGGAGGCGCGAGGGCTTCCGAGTAACCGCGCCGCCTCCTGAGAAGGCCCCCTGGGCTCGCCGCCGGGCTTCTGCTCCTCGTTTCCAGCCCCCCCCCCCCGGCGGGACAGCTTCGGGCCCCACTACGGCCGTGAACTGATAAACGGCTAAGGATGAACAAACATCGGCCATGGAGGACAGGGTGGGGACTGCCCTCATGCAAACAAGCAGCATGACTGACCAGCATCGAACTTATCCCTGTCCCTCAGATCGGGAACCCCGAGGCGATGACAATATCAGGGATGTTCTCTCAGAAACTGCAGGTATCCTTCAGATCGGCACCGAGGTAAGGTGAGGCCAAACAAAACGATATGGATATGCTTCAAGCCGGTGAAAGACATCATATTCTTGGCCGTCCCGGAGAGAGCTCTGGTAGCGGAGGAAGGGGGAAGGGGTTACCTCCAGCTTTCGAACCCGCCCACCCCTCATCTCGCTACACCGTTCCACAGACCTCAAGTGCCATGAACAACTCAGTACTAGTGTAAGGGACCCACATAGACGTACGCGCCCAGCCACGTACATGAATGCAGCCCCCCCGTCCGCGAGACCAGCCTCGTGATACGAACGTTCGCGCAATGCGCACTGTCGAAACCAGCATGGACTCGTCTGCGAGTACGTCCTTGTCGTTCCTGAACTACGAACATGATTGGTCTGTTTCGGGATCTGGGGACCCTTTCTGGTCCCCCAGGGAACTGCAACAAAAAAGACTCTGGAGCCATGGGTCGCTCCTCACCTCCAGACATCCCCAGCCGCAGCCTGCAGAGATGGGAGGTGCTCTGAAAAGAATGGGACACGGCTTCAATAAAAAACTGACGGATGCTGTCTGCAGATGTCGACATTTGGAACGATTCTCGGGCTGCGCGACCGTCACACTAATACTCTGGATGAAAAAGCGAGCCCAAGGTGTCGGGGGTTCAAGGGACCCCAGTTGAAAGAATCCAGACATCTGATCTGGGCATCTGTGGGAGAAGCACAGGGACGGGGAATGGGGACAATCTGCATTTAGAGCAGAGCGTGCAGCAAAGCGAAATGGATCGTGGAGAGGCCGAGAATGGGGGAAGAGTTGGAGACCCAGCATCGGCATGAACAACGCCTTCCGGAGGTCCACGCTGATTTTTGGATCGGGCGCCGACCCCCTCTTGGCGGCGCCTGCGGCGCAGTCCCAGACGATAATTACGCGAACTGCGGAAGGGCGTCCAGCGCCGATCCGAGACATCCGCCTGGACCTTCAACAGTTAAGATTCCGATGATGGCTCTTCCAGAAGGGGGGTCGCCACATTGCGCCTTCGCCACTGTGGGGCGGGGGGGCAACAAGGGGGGGCCACATGCCCTAAAAATCTGCCACATGACCTCGGCACTCCGGCAGAGGCTGCTGCAGGGCTGCCCCACGAGCGCCACGTCGAAGGCGCAGGCGGCCACCACCGAATCGAAGGCCAGCCGAACTGGCAGCACGACCGACACCGACAGTCATTAGGTTAAGTCGGGCACGTCCCCCTGCAGGGGGATTCTGAGCAAACAAAAAGTCAAAATACACAGAAAATGCCCCACAAATGCTCGAAGATAGTCGAATAGTCCCCCGACTATTTTTTGACTGCTTTTGAATAGTTATTCCCCCTGCAGAGGGACAGGCCCGACTTCATCGTAAGGCCGAGCGCAGCCTGGGGGGACGCCGAGCGCAGCCTGGAGGGTTTGGTTCGCTCTAAAAGCACCCTGTTTTTTGTTCTAGCGTTTACAAACTGAAAACGCAACAACGATGTCTGAAAACGTCAAGACAAGGC